>JBBMEG010080755.1:0-10929 GCA_037832605.1 Cyclanthera cordifolia
GGGGTCGAAAATGGACTTGGCCGACCCCCGGGGGGTTATGGCCTCTATTTGGCCGACCCCCGAGGGGTCGGCAAGGGCGTTGGTCGACCCCTGGGGGGTCGACAATGACTTTGGTTAACCCCTGGGGGGTCAGCAAGGGTGTTGGCCGACCCCCGGGGGGTCGACAATGGGCTTGACCGACCTTTGGGGGTCGATGCCTCCATTTGGCCGACCCCGGGGGGTCGACATTGGCTTCCTTGTCCTTCGTTCGGGTCCCAACCTCTTCCGAGCCTTTTGGGATATTTTTAGGTTATAACAATTCTTTAGTTTTTATAATTTAAATTGGCATATGACGAAGAATGAGAAGTGAAGAACAACAAGATTCAAGTCATTGAGAAGAGAAGGGTCACCCTACAGGTGGTATGGGGGTGCCTGCTGCGGGAGGCGCTGTATAGGGCAGCGGTAGTGGTTACTGGTCGTCATTACCGTGGGCACAAGCCCGCGGCAATAACCACAGTGAAATTAGCTAGTGCGGTCATTGTCGATGCCTCAATGTTGTTGTTGTGGCCCTAGCTGCAACATAAGCTTTAACCACCACTGGGGCCCTTCTAAGACCTTGGCTTGAAGCATGGGCACCTACTCCAAACAACTAAGTCCTTGGGGGATTTCTTCTCTAAATTAAAAGTTAAAATGTATTGTTGATTTTTTTTTTTTTTTTTTTGAAAATATTTGTAAGAAAATGGTTTTTATAAACTATGTTTTTATTGAAAAATATTGAAAATAGTTTAGAAATAAAATCTCAAAATATGTAGACTCCATGTTTTTGGAAAATGTTTGGGTCATAATAATATGGTTAATATTTCTTTTAAAATATGGATAAAAATAAATGAGATTTTTAAATTAAGATTTTTAAATATCATCAATAGCTTTGAAAGATATGGATAAAACTATTTAAGGAAATCATTAAACCATAACATTTAGGTTTCTATTTTTGGAAAATATTAAAATAGGTTTGAAATATATTTTGGTAATATTTAAAGGGGTTAGTTCTTTTGTAGTTGAAAAATCTTGAAAATCAAGAAGATGAAGACCGAAGATAGGTGTTTGAGTATGCCTATGTAATAAGGTAATTCTTTATTTTCCTAGAAATATGTCAAACATCAAGTCGGTCAATACTTATATGTTGCTTATACAAATGTATGTATTATATGTTGTATTAAGCATGTCATATAGATTAAAATCCCACCATGGGTACGTTAAAAAGATTGATGCATCTTAAATATGTAAAAAATATATGAGATATATTTTAGGAATTTGATTCTATATTTAGCTAGGGATCTTAAACATGTAGATGTCACAGATAAATAATGGTTGTTCAAATTTTATTATGTTGAATGTATGAATTATATGAAACGGAGTTTTTCAAAAATAACTCAAAATATTAATTCAAATATGTTTCAAAATGAATATAAATCATTTAAAATTGTTTCAAAATGGTAGAACCAAATAATCCAAAAAAGTGATATATAATTAATTTCTATCACGTGTACATCACTAGTGAATATGATAAATTTAAGAGAATCTTGATTATTTGATAATTGATCAGAAGTGAAGTCCTGCTTAAGAAAGGTTCTAACTGAATGATAGAGGTATTAAGATTACAATTTTGTGTGGTTAGACTATGAAGAATAAACAAAAACACCCAACTTGTGATAGAGTTCTTTATTTGAGAGATGAGTTACTCTGAAAAGAGAGTGAGATGATCATTGAAGCCCTCTGAGACCTTCTATTAATAACAGAAGTATATTCAACACAAGTAGAGAACAATATATTTTAATATATAATATTAAAAGATATTAGATAAATCTATTTTAATATTTATCTAAAAAATATTCTCAATATCTTTTTATTAAAAGAGTAGTCTAATTAATATTTATCCAATAAATATTAATTCAATTAATATATTCTATATATTAATTAATTCTCTTTAATTAATATTAATTTAATTAATATTTATCCTTTAAATAGTAATTCAATTGATATATCTAATATATTAATTATTTCTTGTTAATTAATATTTATCCAATAAATATCAATTCAATTAATATATTAATTAATCATCTCTTTAATAATTATCTATTAAATAATCATTTTTAATAAATAATTATTCAATAATTATTTATATAATTAATTTATCCAATAAATTAATCATTCATCACTTATGAATAATTGTCCAATAATTAATATTTTCAATAAATTAATTATTCCCCTCAGTAAATAATTATCAATAATTATTTATACAATTAATATGTCTAACAAATTAATTACTTTCCTCTTACTAAATAATTATCCAATAGATTGTTAATTTATCCAATAAATTAATTTTTCCTCACTGATATTTATCCAATAAATATTAAATTAATAGATCTAATATATTAATAACCAGGTTTAATAAATTAAACTTAGGCTTCTAACAATTATGTCCAATATAATAAATTCGTGAATTTGAACTCTTCAAAATCACTCTCTAATAAATTAGTGTACCAACAAGTATGAGCTAGCTCGGGGATCGGTGAACGTATTGGTTGAAAGCTATGATGACCTGGGATCCAATCCCTATTCACTAACAATAGGCTTATTCCACTAAAAGTCTTTGCTGAACTATTTCACACGTTATGTTAAGAGATATAATCAGTCATCTACCATAGATCCTTCACGAGCTTGTTCATGCAAGAATTGTGTTGATAAAATGATCTGATTCTAAATGAAATGGTAAACGCTTAAGTAAAAACAAAGATCAAGACAAAATAACAGTAACAAACAACACAGATTCGCTTCATAAGAAAAATCGACTAGATTAGATTATGGATTCAAATTGCTACAACATCGAACATAATGGTAAGAAGTGAACAACTGTTAACTTTAACAACTGCCTCTCTTGAGTCACAATATTTAATGATAAATTCAAGTCAATTAGCACTAGTTAGAATGTCATCCCCGACTCTTTCAGTAAATAGTAAGAGAAATATTGTTAACCTAGTGTATGCAATACATATCTTATCTTATAATCCTTCTCTTGAAGTAATTATAGAATAAGATTTCAAATGATTTGTCAGATGAAATGTAATAAATTTTGCTAAAAAAATGCATAAAAATTCAATATCTTCAATTCAATGCTATCACAATTCGAAATCACATAAACCTAATCCTACCGAATAAAATTAGTTCCTCATCATTACAGAAATGATCGATTCAACAATAACGACAGAATTTATGATCGAAACTAAGAACAAAATCGAAAAGTGAATAAAGAATGTTATCACAATCGTAAATTCAGAATCGAACAACATAACCCAGAATCAAACCGATACTTGAATTAAACCAACAGAACACTATAATTATTCGATTAAATGCGTTACAAGTCAAAATTGCGATAAAGTGTAAAAAGAAATTGATGAACAATAAATAAAAGTAAAAAAATGATTAGAGAGAAAAAGCATGGATCAAAGAATGCCAGACACAAGCAATTCCAGATCTCCACTTTTCCTTCGCTTCCAATCCCTACAGCTAACACAACTAATTTCTCTCACTAAAATCTAAATAGTAATTGTAAAATGACTTGAGAATCACTCAGTTTTTATAATTGCTTTTGCAGTTAGACAATATATACAAAATTATTCAACGACTAAGATCAATCCGATCCACCTTCGGATTCATGCCACTTCAAGATTCTGCCACATGTTTAGTGAAACGTGGGTTAAAATAGCCATTTTTCTTCAATTCAAATTCTTTACACTCTTCAGTCAATATGCTTCAGCTAAGTAGTGCCTTGATTTGAGACTCCAAAACCTTGCTTAAGCATTAAGAAATTCCATATTCAGCTTCTCTGGTGAAAGATATGATAAATCACACATTCATGCACATAAATTCAATAAATTACTGAAAAATCACATTATTCACCGATATTGCTACTTCATAGAATTGCACATGAAATATGTTGCTTTAGAATTTATTTTTGTCAAAATCATGTAATTTATGATGTCATTTTCTCTGAAAATTCCTTTGAGGTTAGCATTTAACTCTCATATCTGAGAGTTATCTTGGCTAAGGATATTTATTGAGAAGAGTGAATAAAATTCATGAAACTCGAAATAGAGTCGATCGATGTACTCCAATTCACTCTAGTTACTTGTAGATGCACCGAAGGATGTAAGACCAATTGGATGAAAGTGGATCTACAAGAGAAAAAAAGGTGTAGACAGAAATGTACAAACCTTCAAGGCTAGACTTGTAGTAATTCTCATTGTAAACTTCGATCATTGCTACTTTATAGCCGCAACGGTTCTAAGTGTTTCTTAAACTTGGTCGACATATTAAATTAATATTAATAATTATAAAATATTTAAATTAATGTGTCCAACATATTAAAAGCCGAGTTCTCTCAATAATTATTTCAAAAAAAAAAAAGTTCTCTCAATAATTATCCAATAATTATTTTTTGTTATTTTGACCAATAAATAAATTTTCCCTCTTTAAAATTTATCCAATAAATATGAAATTAATATATCCAATATATTAATAAATTAAGTTTAATCATTAAGCTTAACACTTCTATTAACTATGTGTAACATAATTAATCTATGAATTTAAATTCTTCAAATCCACTCTTTAATAAAATAGTGTTCCAACAATTATGATCTAGCCTGAGAACCACTAGACTTAAAAGGTTGAAAGCTACAACGACCCGAGATCCAATTCCTTCTTGTTAATAATAGGTTTATTCTACTAAAAGGTCTGTGCTGAACTCTTTCGCACCATAGGAAAAGTTAACATCAATAGATATAATTAGTCATCTGTTATGTGGTCTTCACGAGTTTAGTCGTAATTCACAAATGGGACAAGAAATTCATTCTACCATTGTAATACATCTTTCTCCTTAAGCGCGACTAATTCCTCTAATGAAAAAACTGTTTATAGTCCTAATAAACTAGTGTCCTCTCGGGCCAATGAGAGGACGGTACCCTTTTGTTCATGCTTTGAAATAAGCTCTTAAAGAAACAACTCTACATCTTTAATATCTTGAAAGACATGAATTTCTTCTAATGATGTTCCGTTCCTAGCCACTCATTACGATAATCTCCAATGTGGAAGGCTATTGACCTAGTGTTGCTTGGCCAGTCTCACCCATGCACATCAAATAAGGCTTTCAAAATGTATGAGTTTGCAACCCACTGAGGATTAAGATAACATCGACATACGATCATCCATAGAAAATTAGTTGATGCGAATCTATAAGGAAATTACTAGCTCGATCATAAAACTCTGGTCTTAACTTATGAAAAAAACTCCTTTTTGCATAGGCATCTCCACTCACATGTCTTCATATGAAAAACCAGGATTAGATCATTTACTACTCTTGCAAAGCAAGTCGTACAAACAGTGTCACTAAGACGCGCATTTGCATAAAGACTTAGTCTATATACTGTAGACGTTTTAAGTTATTTACTTGGAATTAGATCTACTTGTATGTCTCACAAACTTGTCTAAGTGTACATTTAAAAAACTCCTTTATATATGAGCATATCGTCATTAATCTAATTAATACGATAAGGTTGAATGCCATTTGAATACTAAATGCACAATATAACAAAATAACATCTTTTATTAATAACTTAAATATGGCATTAAATGTCCAACATTAGATGTTTGTTCCTAGTATACAAACTAGTAGAGCTTTAGGGCACAACCTTTAATAATATGCCACTTGCACTAAAGCCATAGTAAAACTATTACATGTTTAGCCAAAATACTAAGTCTCACAGTAGCTCTAGACCACAAAAGGAACCTCTTGTAGACCTAAAATCTTTAGGTGACCCTCGAATACTTCAGCTGGGAGAGCCTTTGTAAAAGGAACATCAACATTGTCAGCCGTATTAATTTTGATGAACACCATTTCGCTCTATGCACTATCTCTCTGATGAGATGATACTTCCTCTCTATATGGTTCCCACATTTATGGCTTCTAGGTTCCCTAGAGCTAGCCACAACCCCAATGTTATCGCAATATTGAGTGTTCGATTTATCCATACCCAGAACAACTTCAAAATCTGCAAGGAAGTTTCTTAGCCAGAATGTCTCTTTTGATGCTTCACAAGCAGCCATGTACTCAAGTTATATAGTGGAGCCTGTGATGCATCCTTGCTTGATGCTTCTCCAAACTACAGCTGCGCTATTGCGGGTGAACACTAATCCTGATGTAGACTTCCTACAGTTCTTATCAATTTGAAAGTTAGAGTATATGTGCCCATTAAGTTCAAATCCTTACTATCGTAAATAAGCATATAATTTCTCATTCTTCTAAGATACTTCAGAAATTTTTAACCGTAATCCAATGGTCCAATCTTGAATTAGATTTATATATGCTAATAATGCCTACCGTGTAGCAAATGTCAAGCCTTGTAAACGACATAGCATACATCAAGCTTTCTATCGTTGATGTGTAGGGTATTTTTCTCATTTCCTTACCTCGTGAGGTGTCTTTGGACTATTTTTCTTAGACAACGTGATTTCATGTTGTAAAGGTAGTTGGCCAATCCTAGAATCTCTCATCTTTACCTGACAAACATATTGTCATTGTAAGATGCCTGAGACAATGCTAGCATATTCTTGAACTGATTCCTTATAATCTGGATCCCAAGGAGGTACGAAGCATCACCCAAGTCCTTCATTTTAAATTTGTTAACTAGCCAATGCTTGATATTAGTCAACATCCTTACATCCGAATGAGTAAGATCTTTTACATACAATAATATAATTGCTACTTTTTTGTCAATGATCTTCTTATAAAAAATAAGTTTATCAATATTTTACTCAAAGCCATAAGATTTGATCACATCATCAAATCTCTTGTTCCAAGAATTGGTCACTTGTTTCAATTCATATATAGATTTAACAAGTTTGCAAACCTTTTGCTCTTGTCTCTCAAATTCAAACCCCTCTAGTTGGTTCTTGTAGATTTCCTTTTTAAGATTGTCATTCAAGAATGAAATCTTGACATCCATCTTCTATATCTCATAATCATAATATGAGGCAATGGATAAGAGGATCCTTATAGACTTTAACATAGCAACAAGGGAGAAGGTCTCTTCGTAATCCACTAATTCTCTTTGAGTGAAGCCATTTGCTACAAGTCTAGCCTTTAAGGTTCGCACCTTCCCATCTACACTTCTTTTATCTTGTAGATCCACTTGCACCTAATGAGCCTTACATCAGTGTATTTACAAATAACCAAATTTAATTGGAGTAAATCAACTTCATTTTGAAGTTCATGGCTTTTATCCACTCTTCCCGATCAATATCCTTCATTGCCTTTCAGGAAGACTGAGGATCTTCAACATTATTCAGGATGATGTTTAGTGTCTTCAAGACACATATATAAGGAACTGAATTATCCTAACCCTCCCACTGCGTCGAGGCATACGACTTTATTGACTGGGCGAGATTCGACTATCAAATCCTAGGATTCATTAACTATCCTTATTGATGAGTTTTCAACATTCAATGTAGGTGAGTTGTCAATAACTTTTGTTGACCTTCCTGCAACAACACTTCTTGTGAAGTTAATTCCTTCAACATTACTGATGATCGAGGTTTATAGTCTAATATAATTATATTCTAAGAATGTTGTGTTTGGCAATACAAACACATTATTCTCATATGAGTTATAAAAATAATTTCCTTTTATTTTCTTGGAGTATCCTATGAATAGGCATAACTTTGAACGTGGTTTTAACTTCTTTAGATTTACAGTTAGCACATAAGCCAGACATCCTTAAATCCTAAAGTGACGTAAACTACCTTTACATTCTCCACAACTCATAGGCTGTCTCTAAGAATCTCTTTATAGGTACCATGTTCAAAATGTACAATGTGGTCTCCAACGCCTATCCCCAAAACTATGTCGGCAGTTGAGCAAAGCTCATCATTGACCAGACTATTTTTAAAAGTGTTCTATTTCTCCTTTCTGAAACACAGTTTTGTTGAAGCGTTTCAGAAGTAGAGAGTGTGACATTATTCTATGTTCTTCCATGTAGCTTTGAAATTACAAGTTCATATACTGTCCACCATGATCCGATCGTAACGTGTACATTTTTTTTATCTAATAAGTTCTTAATCTCAGCTTAAAACTTCTTGAACTTTTCAAGAGCTTCCCACCTATGTTGCATTAGATAAATATAATTGTATCTTGAGTGGTCATCCGTAAAGGATAAAAAGTACACATACCCTTCTAGATCTTTAAATTTCATCTAACCGCATAAGTCTGAATGTATAAGTTCTAAAGGTTGTTTGGCTCTAGCTTCCTTTGTCTTAAAGTGCCTTTTGGTCATCTTGCCTTCTTTTCAAGATTCACATATAGGTTAAGTGTCTACCTCTAATCCAATTAAAAAACCACTTTTTACTAACATTTCAATCTTATCAAAGTTTTTGTGACTCAATCTTATATGCCAAAGATACGTATTACATTCTGGAGAAATTCTTTGTGGTTTATTTGTTCTTCTATAACCCATTGTCGTTTATGACTATTATGTCTGACACAACTTCTCTAGTCCTAACCTTTAGAACTATCTTTCTAGTGTCTAAGTGCCGAATCGAATATCTAACAATTGGAAGATTCTTCAACTTAATAAGACTCAAGTATAGGTAAATCCAATTTACCTACCTTGTCACTTTTTTCATTTCTTTGTACTTAGGACAATTCCTTTTCCAATAGCCTACTTCGGCCTTTGAATACTTTTACTTTGGGTGCTTTGCGTTTACGCAAACATCTCTTCTTATGTTTTAGATTCGAGGTCTAACCTCTGGGCTTTGTTCTTGAGCTTCAAGCTCATAAACTGAACTTCTTGAAGATAACAATTATCTCCACCTTTTAGTTCATATATTAAAGCAATGTTTCAAGAATACAAATTTGCATTACTAAACTTGTTTATTATAGCCTTATTCATTTATGCAGTATTAAAGCGCGTTATCAGCTAGGGAACATTATCTTTTATCGACGTCCCTATCTTCTCTTTCACATTATGAATTTCATCCAAGGTACCAAACATCCAGTGTAGGGGTTTTTTGGTCGAGGCGTCCGAGACATACACCAGCATATAGACTCGGCCTTTTCATTGGCACTATGCCAACAAACATGCATCTCATGAACATTTCACGTTGCATTGGCTACGAGTTTTGGAGGAGCATCCTCCGTCGGAACAAGCTTCTTGTCGTCCAATGAAAATAATTATGTTGATATTAATTTTTCTTGTAGTGTTTTTCGGTTAATTTGTCAATTGACAATATTGAAATTAGTGATTAAGGCATGTTACTTGATTAGAAGGTAAAAAAATATTTCAGTTTGGTTTCCATATAAAAATGTCATTCATGGGTTTTGCATAAAAAATGATTTTAAAACTTCTCAAGTGAAAATCACAAGAAACCACACTAAAATTGTTTATGTTTAATGTCATGGCACAACTACAAAGGTTTAGATTAAGTGTTGCCGACTGATAGGTCAAATACTTCTCCCTAGCATAAGTCTCTTCTCAACAACAAAAAAAAACTCGATACCAAGATAACTCTAATCCCTATGGTTCTAATTGCCATTTTTTGATCTCGGATTTGGCTAAACTCTTTAACTAGACCCTTAATAGTGTAACTCATCAATTCAAACATGCTAATCTCTCTCAAGTATGATAGGTCAAGTATCGATTGAAATTACAATCTTATACATTTCGAGAAACTCACCCTGATATTGATCCTAGTGAACACACACTAATGGGGTCGGCTTAAACCCGTCGACACATAGCCCCACTATCTATTTTGAAATAAAGTTTCCTCTCACTCAGATGAACTAGGTTAATCTTATTCATCCAAGTCCTAATCTTATATTGGTTAGATTTCTTTTAATGTGAATTACCGAGTTTTTATATTAAAAAACCTAATCACATTATTTGAGCCTACATTAAATGATTTATAAATCTTGGCCATTTTAACCCGCATGACGCGTTCTTAGGTAGATGTGCTTCGTAAACCGTCATCTTAAGTACCTCAATCTTAGACAAAACTTTCCTCTAATAAGGTTTCCTTCCAACCAATCGTTATAGAATCAAATTGCTCTTTAATTAATTCTATCAACTAAATATTCATGTGGAAGCAATCAATCATATTCATCTATCAACTTTATGGATTATTAGGCTTTATAAATATTTTAAAAGAATATATTCAATTTTAAACAGATTTAAAATGATTTTTTTTTCTATTTTGAAAAACTATTTAAAAATATATATATAATCCATACACTCATAATTATTAATGAATAAACATTCAATATTATGTAATCAAATTCCTAAAATATATCTAATATATTTTAGAGATGTTGATGCCGAAAAATGGTCAACGGTCTATCCACAGTACTATTTGTTTTAGTAGAGGACGAAAGGGCCTGCAAAACAGAAAGGTTTATAGCACACCAGTGTGGTGTGAGCCACAGGGCCTCCGATGCCTAAGTCAGAAAATGAATTAAAAGGATAAGTAAGGAAACAAGGACTAGCTTAGGGTACTTAGCTTAGGAATCACCCCCTTTCAAGGGAGAAATGAACTGACTCTTATAGTAGCCGGTCTTGTAACCGCTGCGGCTCACTTATGGCGATGTAACGGTCGACCGTTTAGAAACGTCCACCATTATGCCGATTATGAATACCGGTCATTATGAATATCGGTCGACTCCTCGGAGAGTCCTGACCTGCACGGTCGACCCAATGGGGCCGACCTACTCGTTGTAACGGGCGACGTCACGGGGTGCCACGCCTCCAAACGTTACTTGGACTCGGTAGACTCTTCGGAGAGTCCTGACCTCCACGGTCCATCCACTCGGATGGACCTACTCGTTGCTGGACCCAAGAAGGGTAA
>JBBMEG010080756.1:0-10926 GCA_037832605.1 Cyclanthera cordifolia
CATGAATTAACCACTTTTGAAGCAAAAACCCTAAAAAACTCGCTTAAATCTATGAGTAAGTGAATAAAAAATAAAATTTCGTCAAACTAGGGTTGGAGAGACTGTGTAGGATGATGTTTGGATGAATTTAAGTACAAATCATGAATTAACCACTTTTAAAACAAAAACCCTAAAAAACACGCATAAATCTATGGGTAAAAATAAAAATTAAAAGTTCGTCAAACTAGGGTTTGAAAGGACTTTATGGGACTAATATCGGACAAATTTAAGTTCAAATCATGAATGAACAACTTTTGAAGCAAAAACCCTAAAAAACACGTTAAAATCTAGGGATAAGTAAATAAAAATTAAAAGTTCGTGGAACTAGAGTTTAAGAGGATTGTATAGGACGAATATCGAACAAATTTAAGTTTAAATTATGAATTAACCACTTTTGAAACAAAAACCCTAAAAAACTCGCTTAAATCTATGGGTACGTGAATGAAAAAGAAAAGTTCGTCAAACTAGGGTTTGAGAGACTCTGTTGGACGATGATTGGACGAATTTAAGTACAAATCATGAATTAACCACTTTTAAAACAAAAACCCTAAAAAACTCGCAGAAATCTATGGGTAAGTAAATAAAAATTAAAAGTTTGTCAAACTAGGGTTTTAGAGGACTTTATAGGACTAATATCGGTCAAATTTAAGTTCAAATCATGAATTAACCACTTTTGAAGCAAAAACCCTAAAAAACTAGCATAAATCTATGCGTAAGTGAATATAAAATTAAAGCTCGTGGAACTAAGATTTGAGAGGACTGTGTAGGACATATTTAAGTTTAAATCATGAATTAACAACTTTTGAAGGAAAAACCCTAAAAAACTCACATCAATCTATGAGTAAGTGAATAAAAACTAAAACTTCGTCGAACTAGGGTTTGTAAGAACTGTGTAGGACAAATATCGGACGAATTTAAGTTTAAATTATGAAACTTTTGAAACAAAACCCTAAAGACTAGCATAAATCTATGTGTAAGTGAGTAAAAAATAAAAGTTCATCGAACTAGGGTTTAAGAGGACTGTGTAGGACAAATTTAAGTTCAAATCATGAATTATTCACTTTGGAAGGAAAAACCGTAAAAAATTCACATAAATCTATGAGTAAGTGAATAAAAAATAAAAGTTCGTCGAACTAGGGTTTGAGAGGACTGTGTAGGACAAATATCGGACGAATTTAAGTTCAAATCATGCATTAACCACTTTTGAAACAGAAACCTAAAGACTAGCATAAATCTATGGTTCAGATGGTTAAAAAAAAAATTTCATCGAACTAGGGTTATAGAGGACTGTGTAGGACGATCATCGGATGAATTTATGTTCAAATCATGAATTAACCATTTTTAGAGCAAAAACCCTAAAAAACTAGCATAAATCTATGGGTAAGAACATAAAAAAAAAGTTCGATAAACTAGGGTTTGAGAGGACTCTGTATGACAAATTTAAGTTCAATTTATGAATTAACCACATTGAAGAAAAAACCCTATAAAACTTGCATAAATCAATGGGTAAGTGAATCAAAAATAAAAGTTCGTCAAACTAGTGTTTTAGAGGAGTATGTAGGACAATCATCGGACGTATTTAAGTTCAAATAATGAATTAAACAGTTTTAAAGGAACAATCTTAAAACACTCGCTTAAATCTATGGGTAAGTGAATAAAAAATAAAAGTTCGTAGAACTAGGATTTGAGAGACTCTGTAGAATGATAATCAAACGAATTTAAGTTCAAATCATAAATTAACCACTTTTGTAACAAACCCTAAAAAAATGGCATAAATTTATAGGTAAGTAAATAAAAACTAAAAGTTTGTCCAACTAGGGTTTGATAGAGAGTGTAGGACGATGATCGGACGAATTTAAGTTCAAATCATTAATTAACCACTTTCGAAGCAAAAACCCTAAAAAAGTCACATTAATATATGGGTAAGTGGATTAAAAATTCAAGTTCCTCGAACAAGAGTTTCAGAAGAGTGGGTAGGACAAATATTTGGCGAATTTAAGTTCAAATCATGAATTAACCACTTTTGAAGAAAAAACCCTAAAAAACTCGCTTAAATCAATGGGGAAGTGAAAAAAAAATAAAAGTTAGTCGAACTAGGGTTTGATAGACAGTGTAGGACGATGATCAGACGAATTTAAGTTGAAATCACTAATTAACCACTTTCGAAGGATAAACCCTAAAAACTCGCATTAATATGAGGGTAAGTGGATTAAAAATTAAAGTTCATCGAACTAGGGTTTCAGAGGAGTGTGTAGGACAAATATCTGGCGAATTTAAGTTCAAATCATGAATTAACCACTTTTGAAGTAAAAACCCTAAAAAACTCGCTTAAATCTATGGGTAAGTGAATAAAAAATAAAAGTTAGGCGAACTAGGGTTTGATAGACAATGTAGGACGATGATCGGATGAATTTAAGTTCAAATCACAAATTAACCACTTTTGAAGCAAAAATCCTAAAAAACTCGCATAAATCTATGGGTAACTGGATTAAAAATTAAAGTTCGTCGAACTAGGGTTTCAGAGGAGTGTGTAGGACAAATATCGGACGAATTTAAGTTCAAATCATGAATTAACCACTTTTGAAGCAAAAACCCTGAAAAATTCGCATAAATCTATTGGTAAGTGAATAAAATATAAACGTTCGTTAAACTAGGGTTTGAGTGGACTGTGTAGGACTCATATCGGACAAATTTAAGTTAAAATCATGAATTAACCACTTTTGAAGGAAAAACCCTAAAAAACTTGCATAAATCTTAGAGTAAGTGACTAAAAAATAAAAATTCGTCGAACTAGGGTTTGAGAGGACTGTTTAGGACAAATATCGGACGAATTTAAGTTAAAATCATGTATTAACCACATTTGAAACAAATCCCTAAAGACTAGAATAAATCTATGGGTAAGTGAGTAAAAAATAAAAGTTCATCGAACTAGAGTTATAGAATACTGTGTTGGACGATCATCGGACGAATTTAAGTTCAAATCATGAATTAACAAGTTTTGAAGCAAAAACCCTAAAAAACTCGCATAAATCTATGCGTAAGTGAATATAAAATTAAAGTTCGTCGAACTAGGATTTGAGAGGACTGTGTAGGAAAAATTTAAGTTCAAATCATGAACGAACCACTTTTAAAGAAAAACCCTAGAAAACTCACATAAATCTATGAGTAAGACAATAAAAAATAAAAGTTCGTTGAACTAGGGTTTGAGAGAACTGTGTAGGACAAATATCGTACCAATTAAAGTTCAAATAATGAATTAATCACTTTTGAAGAAAAAAACCCTAAAAAACTCGCTTAAATCAATGGGTAAGTGAAAAAAAAATAAAAGTTAGTCGAACTAGGGTTTGATAGACAGTGTAGGACGATGATTAGACGAATTTAAGTTCAAATCATTAATTAACCACTTTCGAAGCAAAAACCCTAAAAAACTCGTATTAATATGAGGGTAAGTGGATTAAAAATTAAAGTTCGTCGAACTAGGGTTTCAGAGGAGTGTGTAGGACAAATATTTGGCGAATTTAAGTTCAAATCATGAATTAACCACTTTTGAAGCAAAAACCCTGAAAAATTCGCATAAATCTATTGGTAAGTAAATAAAATATAAAAGTTCATCGAACTAGGGTTTTAGTGGACTGTGTATGACTAATATCGGACAAATTAAAGTTCAAATCATGAAGTAACCACTTTTGAAGCAAAAAACCTAAAAAACTAGCATAAATCTATGGGTAAGTGAATATAAAATGAAAGTTCGTCGAACTAGAATTTGAGAGGACTAGGTAGGACAAATTTAAGTTCAAATCATGAAATAACCACTTTTAAAGAAAAACCCTAGTAAACTCGCATAAATCTATGAGTAAGGCAATAAAAAAAAAAGTTCGTTGAACTAGGGTTTGAGAGAACTGTGTAGGACAAATATCGTACAAATTTAAGTTCGAATCATGAATTAACCACTTTTGATGAAAAACCCCTAAAAAACTGACTTAAATCAATGGGTAAGTGAATAAAAAATAAAAGTTAGTCGAACTAGGGTTTGATAGACAGAGTAGGACGATGATCGGACGAATTTAAGTTCAAATCACTAATTAACCACTTTCGAAGCAAAAATCCTAAAAAACTCACATAAATCTATGGGTAAGTGGATTAAAAATTAAAGTTCGTCGAACTAGGGTTTCAGGGGAGTGTGTAGGACAAATATCTGGCGAATTTAAGTTCAAATCATGAATTAACCACTTTTGAAGCAAAAACCCTGAAAAATTCGCATAAATCTATTGGTAAGTAAATAAAATATAAAAGTTCGTCGAACTAGGGTTTAAGTGGACTGTGTACGACTAATATCGGACAACTTTAAGTTCAAATCATGAATTAACCACTTTTGAAGCAAAAAACCTAAAAAACTAACATAAATCTATGGGTACGTGAATATAAAATTAAAGTTCGTCGAACTAGGATTTGAGAGGACTCTGTAGGACAAATTTAAGTTCAAATCATGAACGAACAACTTTTAAAGAAAAACCCTAGAAAACTCGCATAAATCTATGAGTAAGGGAATAAAAAATAAAAGTTCGTTGAACTAGGGTTTGAGAGAACTGTGTAGGACAAATATCATACGAGTTTAAGTTCAAATCATGAATTAACCACTTTTGATGAAAAACCCCTAAAAAACTCTCTTAAATCAATGGGTAAGTGGATAAAAATTAAAAGTTAGTCGAACTAGGATTTGATAAACAGTGTAGGACGATGATTGGACGAATTTAAGTTCAAATCACTAATTAACCACTTTCGAAGCAAAAATCCTAAAAAACTCGCATAAATCTATGGAAAGTGGATTAAAAATTAAAGTTCGTCGAACTAGGGTTTCAGAAAAGTGTGTAAAGACAAATATCTGGAGAATTTAAGTTCAAATCATGAATTAACCACTTTTGAAGCAAAACCCCTGAAAAATTCACATAAATCTATTGGTAAGTGAATATAAAATTAAAGTTCCTCTAACTAGGATTTGAGAGGACTGTGTAGGACAAATTTAAGTTCAAATCATGAATTAACCACTTTTGAAGGAAAAATCCTAAAAAACTCGCATAAATCTATGAGTAAGTGAATAAAATATAAAAGTTCGTCGAACTAGGGTTTGACAGGAATGTGTAGGACTAATATCGAACAAATTTAAGTTCAAATCATGAATTAATCACTTTTGAAGCAAAAACCCTAAAAAACTAGCATAAATCTATGCGTAAGTGAATATAAAATTAAAGTTCCTCGAACTAGGATTTGAGAGGACTGTGTAGGACAAAATTAAGTTGAAATCATGAATTAACCACTTTTGAATAAAAAACCCTAAAAAACTTGCATAAATCTATGAGTAAATGAATAAAAAATAAAAGTTCGTCGAACTAGGGTTTGAGAGGACTGTGTAGGACAAATATCGGACGAATTTAAGTTCAAATCATGTATTAACCACTTTTGAAACATATCCCTAAAGACTATAATAAATCTATGTGTAAGTGACTAAAAAATAAAAGTTCATCGAACTAGAGTTATAAAATACTGTTTTGGACGATCATCGGACGAAGTTAAGTTCAAATCATGAATTAACCACTTTTGAAGCAAAAACCCTAAAAAACTCACATAAATCTATGGGTAAGTGAATAAAATATAAAAGTTCGTCGAACTAGGGTTTGAGAGGACTCTGTAGGACTAATATCGGACAAATTTAAGTTCAAATCATGAATTAACCAGTTTTGAAACAAAAACCCTAAAAAACTAGCATAATTCTATGGGTAAGTGAATATAAAACTAAAGTTTGTCGAACTTAGATTTGAGAGGACTGTGTAGGACAAACTTAATTTCATATCATGAATTAATCACTTTTGAAGGAAAAACCCGAAAAAACTCGCACAAATCTATGAGTAAGTGAATAAAAAATAAAAGTTTGTCGAACTAGGGTTTGAGAGGACTGTGTAGGACAAATATCGGACGAATTTAAATTCAAATCATGAATTAACCACTCTTGAAACAGAAACCCTAAATACTACCATTAATCTCTGGGTAAGAACATAAAAAATAAAATTTCGTCAAACTAGGGTTTGAGAGGACTGTGTATTACAAATTTAAGTTCAATTCATGAATTAACCAATTTTGAAGAAAAAACTTTATAAAACTCGCATAAATCTATGGGTAAGTGAATCAAAAATAAAAGTTTGTCGAACTAGTGTTTAAGAGGAGTGTGTAGGACGATCATTGGACGAATTTATGATCAAATCATGAATTAACCATTTTTAAACCAACAATCCTAAAAAATCGCTTAAACCTATGGGAAAGTAAATAAAAATTAAAAGCTCTTCGAACTAGGGTTTTAGAGGACTGTGTAGGACTAATATCAGACAAATTTAAGTACAAATCATGAAATAACCACTTTTGAAGCAAAATCCTAAAAATCTCTAATAAATATATGCGTAAGTGAATAAAAAATAAAAGTTCCTTGAACTAGGGTTTGAGAGGATTGTGTAGGACAAATATCAGACAAATTTAAGTTCATATCATGAATTAACTACTTTTGAAGCAAAAACCCATAAAAGTCGCAAAAATCTATGGGTAAGTGAGTAAAAAATAAAAGTTTGTCGAACTAGGGTTTGAGAGGACTGTGTATGACAAATTTATGTTCAATTCACGAATTAACAACTTTTGAAGCAAAAACCCTAAAAAACTCGCATAAATCTATGGGTAAGTGAATTAAAAATAAGAGTTCGTCGATCTAGGGTTTGAGAGGATTGTATAGGACAAATATAGGACGAGTTTAAATTCAAATCATGAATAAACAACTTTTGAAGCAAAAACCCTAAAAAACGCCCATATATCTATGGGTAACTGAATAAAAAATAAAAGTTCGTCGAACTAGGGTTTAAGAGGACTATGTAGGACTAATATCGGACAAATTTAAGTTCAAATAATGAATTAACAACTTTTAAAGAAAAAACCCTAAAAAACTCGCATAAATCTATGGGTAACTGAATAGAGAATAGAAGTTCATTGAAATTGGGTTTGAAAGGACTGTGTAGGACAAATATGAGACAAATTTAAGTTCTAATCATGTATTAACCACTTTTGAAGCAAAAACCCTAAAAAACTCGTATAAATCTATGGGTAATTGAATAAAAAATAAAAGTTCATTGAACTAGGGTTTGAGAGGACTGTGTAGGACAAAATATGAGATAAATTTAATTTCAAATCATGAATTAACCACTTTTGAAGCAAAAACCCTAAAAAACTCGCATAAATCTATGGGTAACTGAAATAGAGAATAGAAGTTCATTTAAATAGGGTTTGAAAGGACTGTGTAGGACAAATATGAGACAAATTTAAGTTCAAATCATGAATTAACCACTTCCGAAGCAAAAACCCTAAAAAACTTGCATAAATCTATGGGTAACTGAATAAAGAATAGAAGTTTATTGAAATAGGGTTTGAAAGGACTGTGTAGGAAAAATATGAGACAAATTTAAGTTCAAATCATGAATTAACCACTTTTGAAGCAAAAATCCTAAAAACCTCGTATAAATCTTTGGGTAACTGAATAAAAAAAAAAGATCATTGAACTAGGGTTTGAGAGGACTCTGAAGGACAAATATGTGACAAATTTAAGTTCAAATCATGAATTAACAACTTTTGAAGCAAAAACCCATAAAAAACCCGCAAAAATCTATGGGTAAGTGAGTAAAGAATAAATGTTCGTCAAACTACGGTTTGAGAGAAATGTGTCGGGCAAATATCAGACAAATTTAAGTTCAAATCATGAATTAACCAGTTTTGAAGCAAAAACCCTAAATAACTCGCAAAAATCTTTGGGTAAGTTAAAAATAAATGTTTGTCGAACTACGGTTTGACATGAATGTGTAGGACAAATATCAGACGAATTTAAGTTCAAATCATTAATTAACCACTTTTTAAGCACAAACCCTAAAAAACTTGCATGAATCTATGGGTAAGTGAATAAAAAAAAAAGTTCATCGAAATAGGGTTTGAGAGGACTGTGTACGACAAATATGAGACAAATTTAAGTTCAAATTATGAATTAACCACTTTTGAAGCAAAAACCCTAAAAAACTCGCAAAAATAAGTCGGTAAGTGAGTAAAAATTAAATGTTCGTCGAACTAGGGTTTGAGAGGACTATGTAAGGCAAATATAAGACGAATTTAAGTTCAAAGCATCAATGTTACACTTTTGAAGCAAAAAGCCTAAAAAACTCACAAAAATCTATAGGTAATTGAGTAAAAAATAAATGTTCGTCGAACTAGGGTTTAAGAGGACTGTGTAGGACAAATATGAGACAAATTTAAGTTCAAATAATGAATTAACCACTTTTGAAGCAAAAACCCTAAAAAACTAGCAAAAATCTATGGGTAAGTGAGTAAAAAATAAATGTTTGTCGAACTACGGTTTGAGAGGACTGTGTAGGGAAAATATCAGACGAATTTAAGTTCAAAGCATGAATATTACACTTTTGAAGCAAAACCCTAAAAAACTCGCAAAAATCTGTGGGTAAGTGAGAAAAAAATTAATGTTCGTCGAACTTGGGTTTGAGAGGACTGTGTAGGGCAAATATCAGACGAATTTAAGTTCAAAGCATGAATGTTACACTTTTGAAGCAAAAACCCTAAAAAACTCGCAAAAATCTATAGGTAATTGAGTAAAAAATAAATGTTCATCGAACTAGGGTTTAAGAGGAATGTGTAGGACAAATATGAGACAAATTTAAGTTCAAATCATGAATTAACCACTTTTGAAGCAAAAACCCTAAAAAACCTGCATAAATCTATGGGTAACTAAATAAAAAATAGAAGTTCATTGAACTAGGGTTTCAGAGGACTGTGTACTACAAATATGAGACAAATTTAAGTTCAAATAATGAATTAAGCACTTTTGAAGCAAAAACCCTAAAAAACTCGCATAAATCTATAGGTAACTGAATATAGAATAGAAGTTCATTGAAATTGGGTTTGAAAGGACTGTGTAGGACAAATATGAGACAAATTTAAGTTTAAATCATGAATTAACCACTTTTGAAGCAAAAATCCTAAAAACCTCATATAAATCTATGGGTAATTGAATAAAAAATAAAAGTTCATTGAACTAGGGTTTGAGAGGACTGTGTAGGACAAAATATGAGATAAATTTAATTTCAAATCATGAATTAACCACTTTTGAAGCAAAAACCCTAAAAAACTCGCATAAATCTATGGGTAACTGAAATAAAAAATAAAAGTTCATTGAAATAGGGTTTGAAAGGACTGGGTAGGACAAATATGAGACAAATTTAAGTTCAAATCATGAATTAACCACTTTTGAAGCAAAAATCCTAAAAACCTCGTATAAATCTATGGGTAACTGAATAAAAAATAAATGTTCACTCAACTAGGGTTTGAGAGGACTGTGTAGGACAAATATGAGACAAATTTAAGTTCTAATCATGTATTAACCACTTTTGAAGCAAAAACCCTAAAAAACTCGTATAAATCTTTGGGTAACTAAATAAAAAAAAAAGATCATTGAACTAGGGTTTGAGAGGACTGTGTAGGACAAATATGTGACAAATTTAAGTTCAAATCATGAATTAACAACTTTTGAAGCAAAAACCCATAAAAAACTCGCAAAAATCTATGGGTAAGTGAGTAAAGAATAAATGTTCGTCAAACTACGGTTTGAGAGGAATGTGTCGGGCAAATATCAGACAAATTTAAGTTCAAATCATGAATTAACCACTTTTGAAGCAAAAACCCTAAAAAACTAGCAAAAATCTGTGGGTAAGTGAGTAAAAAATAAATGTTTATCGAACTACGGTTTGAGAGGACTGTGTAGGGAAAATATCAGACGAATTTAAGTTCAAAGCATGAATGTTACACTTTTGAAGCAAAACCCTAAAAAACTCGCAAAAATATGTGGGTAAGTGAGAAAAAAATTAATGTTCGTCGAACTAGGGTTTGAGAGGACTGTGTAGGGCAAATATCAGACGAATTTAAGTTCAAAGCATGAATGTTACACTTTTGAAGCAAAAACCCTAAAAAACTCGCAAAAATCTATAGGCACTTGAGTAAAAAATAAATGTTCGTCGAACAAGGGTTTAAGAGGACTGTGTAGGACAAATATGAGACAAATTTAAGTTCAAATCATGAATTAACCACTTTTGAAGCAAAAACCCATAAAAGTCGCAAAAATCTATGGGTAAGTGAGTAAAAAATAACTGTTCGTCGAACTACGGTTCGAGAGGAATGTGTCGGGCAAATATCAGACAAATTTAAGTTCAAATCATGAATTAACCACTTTTTAAGCAAAAACCCTAAATAACTCGCAAAAATCTTTGGGTAAGTTAAAAATAAATGTTCGTCGAACTAGGGTTTGACATGAATGTGTAGGACAAATATCAGACGAATTTAAGTTCAAATCATGAATTAACCACTTTTCAAGCAGAAACCCTAAAAAACTTGCATGAATCTATGGATAAGTGAATAAAAAATAAAGTTCATCGAACTAGGGTTTCAGAGGACTATGTACGACAAATATGAGACAAATTTAAGTTCAAATTATGAATTAACCACTTTTGAAGCAAAAACCCTAAAAAACTCGGAAAAATCAGTCGGTAAGTGAGTAAAAATTAATGTTCGTCGAACTAGGGTTTGAGAGACTATCTAGGGCAAATATCAGACGAATTTAAGTTCAAAGCATGAATGTTACACTTTTCAAGCAAAAACCCTTAAAAACTCACAAAAATCTATAGGTAATTGAGTAAAAAATAAATGTTCGTCGAACTAGGATTTAAGCGGACTGTGTAGGACAAATATGAGACAAATTTAAGTTCAAATCATGAATTAACCACTTTTGAAGCAAAAACCCTAAAA
>JBBMEG010080757.1:0-10923 GCA_037832605.1 Cyclanthera cordifolia
GGAGGAAATGAATGAAATAAAAGCATATCGTGAAAGGAATTCTACAAGGTACACTAAACTTAAACCATTTTTGAATAATCAATTTTCATTACAAAATGATACTTTTTGTGCTAAAACTCAACATATGGTTGAAGTAGAAAGTTGTTCATTCAAAATGAAATGCATAGTGGTTTACTTACAAAAAGTGCTAATGTGGTTGAAAAGAAATTAGAGTGTAATGAATTGCTTTCTTTTAATCATTCTACTATTGTAACACCTATTCTAGATGATGTATATGTTGATGTGTGTGAGTTAGGGGAAAAGGCATCTAAGACCAAGATAAAAGCAAGTGAATTCATCGAACTCGGGTTTGTGAGGAGTGTGTAGGACGAACATCGGTCGAATTTATGTTCAAATCATGAATTAACCACTTTTGAGGCAAAAACCTTAAAAAACTCGAATAAATCTATGGGTAAGTAAATTAGAAATTAAAGTTCGTCGAACTAGGGTTTGAGAGGAGTGTGTACGATAAATATCAGGTAAATTTAAGTTCAAATCATGAATTAAGCACTTTTGAAGTAAAAACCCTAAAAAACTCGCTTAAATCTATTGGTAAGTGAATAAAAAATAAAAGTTGGTCGAACTAGGGTTTGAGAGGAGTGTGTAGGACGAATATCAGCCGAATTTAAGTTTAAATCATGAATTAACCACTTTTAAAGCAACATCCCTAAAAAACTCGAATATTCTATGTGTAAGTAAATTAAAAATTAAAGTTTGTCGAACTAGGGTTCGAGTGGAGTGTGTAGAATAAATATCAGGCGAATTTAAGTTCAAATCATGAATTAACCACTTATGAAGCAAAAACCCTAAAAAACTCGAATAAATCTATGGGTAAATAAATTAAAAATTAAAGTTTATCGAACTAGGGTTTGAGAGAAGTGAGTAGGATAAATATCAGGCGAATTCAAGTTCAAATCATGAATTAACCACTTGTGAAGCGAAAACCCTAAAAACTCGAATAAATCTATGGATAAGTGAATTAAAAATAAAGTTCTTTGAACTAGGATTTGAGAGGAGTGTGTAGGATAAATATTAGGCAAATTCAAATTCAAATTATGAAATAACCACTATTAAAGCAAAAACCCTAAAAAACTCGCATAAATCTATTGGTAAGAGAATAAAAAATAAAAGTTCTTCGAACTAAGGTTTGAGAGGAGTGTGTAGGACAAATATCTAGCGAATTGAAATTCAAATAATAAATTAACCACTTTTGAAGCAAAAACCCTAAAAAACTCTAATAAATCTATAGGTAAGTGAATTAAAAATAAAGTTTTTCGAACTAGAGTTTGAGAGGAGTGTGTAGGACAAATATCAGGCGAATTTAAGTTCAAATTATGAATTAACCACTTTTGAAGCAAAAACCCTAAAACACTCGCATAAATCTATTGGTAAGTGAATAAAAAAAAATTCTTCGACTGGTGTTTGAGAGGAGTGTGTAGGACAAATATCAAGCGAATTTAAGTTCAAATCATGAATTAACCACTTTTGAAATAAAAAACCCTAAAAAACTTGCAAAATTCTATGAGTACGAGTATCAAAAAGAAATGTTCATCAATAATGGTTTGGGAGTAGTGTGTAGGATGAACTTCGAACTAACTTAAGACCAAATCATGAATTAAGCACTTTTTAAACAAAAACCCTAAAAACCTTGCATAAATATATGGGTAAGTGAATAAAAAATAAAATTTCAACGAACAAGGGTTTGAGAGGACGGTGTAGGACAAATATCGAACGAATTTAAGTTCAAATCATGAATTAACCACTTTTAAAGCAAAAACCCTAAAAAAATCGAATAAATCTATGTGTAAGTAAATTAAGAATTAAAATTCGTCGAACTAGGGTTTGAGAGGAGTGTGTAGGACAAATATCAGGCGAATTTAAGTTCAAATCATGAATTACCCACTTTTGAAGCAAAAACCCATAAAAAACTCGCATAAATCTATTGGTAAATGAATAAATAATAAAAGTTCCTTGCACTAGGGTTTGTGAGTAGAGTTTTAGACAAACATCGGTAGAATTTAAGTTCAACACATGAATTAACCACTTTTGAAGCAAAAACCCTAAAAAACTCGCATAAATCTATTCGTAAGTGAATAAAAAGTAAAAGTTCGTCGAACTAGGGTTTGTGAGGAGTGTGTAGGACAAACATCAGTTTAATTGAAGTTCAAATCCTGAATTAACCAATTTTGACGCAAAAACCCTAAAAAACTTGCATAATTCTATGGGTACGAGTAGCAATAAGAAATGTTCGTCAATAATGGTTTGGGAGTAGTGTGTAGGACGAATTTCGAACAAACTTAAGACCAAATCATGAATTAAGCACTTTTGAAACAAAAACTCTAAAACACTCGCATAAATATATGGGTAAGTAAATTAGAATTTAAAGTTCGTTGAACTAGGGTTTGAGAGGAGTGTGTACGATAAATATCAGACAAATTTAAGTTCAAATCATGAATTAACCACTCTTGAAGCAAAAACCCTAAAAACTTGCAGAATTCTATGGGTACTAGTATGAAAAAGAAATGTTCGTCAATAATGGTTTAGAAGTAGTGTGTAGGGCGAACTTCGAACGTACTTAAGACCAAAACATGAATTAACAACTTTTGAAGCAAAAACGCTAAAAACCTCGCATAAATCTATGGGTAAGTGAATAAAAAATAAAAGTGCGTCCAACTAAGGTTTGTGAAGAGTGTGTAGGACGAACATCAGTCGAATTTAGGTTCAAATCATGAATTAACCACTTTTTAAGCCAAATCCCTAAAAAACTCGCTTAAATCTATTGGTAAGTGAATAAAAAACAAAGTTCGTCGAAATAGGGTTTGAGAGGAGTGTGTAGGACGAATATCAGGCGAATTTAAGTTTAAATCATGAATTAACCACTTTTAAAACAACATCCCTAAAAAACTCGAATAAATCTAAGGGATAAGTAAATTAAAAATTAAAGTTTGTCGAACAAGGGTTTGAGAGGAATGTGTAGGATAAATATCAGGCGAATTTAAGTTCAAATCGTGAATTAACCACTTATGAAGCAAAAACCCTAAAAAACTCGAATAAATATATGGGTAAGTAAATTAGAAATTAAAGTTCGTCGAACCAGGGTTTGAAAGAAGTGTGTACGATAAATATCTGGTAAATTTAAGTTCAAATCACGAATTCAGCACTTTTGAAGAAAAAACCCTAAAAAACTCGCTTAAATCTATTGGTAAGGGAATAAAAAATAAAAGTTCGTCGAACTAGGGTTTGTGAGGAGTGTGTAGGACAAACATCGGTCGAATTGAAGATCAAATCATGAATTAACCAATTTTGACGCAAAAACCCTAAAAAACTTCGCATAATTCTATGGGTACGAGTACCAATAAGAAATGTTCGTCAATAATGGTTTGGGAGTAGTGTGTAGGACGAATTTCGAACAAACTTAAGACCAAATCATTAATTAAGCACTTTTGAAACAAAAACCCTAAAAAACTCACATAAATATATGGGTTAGTGAATAAAAATTAAAAGTTCGTCGAACTAGGGTTTGAGAGGACTGTGTAGGAAAAATATCGGGCGAATTTAAATTCAAATCATGAATTAACCACTTTTGAAGCAAAAACCCTAAAAAAGTTGCATAAATCTATTGGTTAGTGAATACAAAATAAAAGTTCGTCGAACTAGGGTTTGTGAGGGGTGTGTAGGACGAACATCGTTCGAATTAAAGTTCAAATCATGAATTAACCATTTTTGAAGCAAAAACCCTAAAAAACTCGCATAAATCTATTGGTAAGTGAATAAAAAATAAAAGTTCGTCAAACTAGGGTTTGTAAGGTGTGTGTAAGACGAACATCGGTCGAATTTAAGTTCAAATCATGAATTAACCACTTTTGAGGCAAAAACTCTAAAAAACTCGAATAAATCTATGTGTAAGTAAATTAGAAATTAAAGTTCGTTGAACTAGGGTTTGAGAGGAGTGTGTACGATAAATATCAGGCGAATTTAAGTTCAAAACAAGTAGTAACCACCTTTAAAGCAAAAACAATAAAAAGCTTGCATAAATCTATGGGTACAAGTATGAAAAAGAAATGTTCGTCAATAATGGTTGGGAGTAGTGTGTAGGACGAACTTCGAACGAATTTAAGACCAAATCATGAATTAACAACTTTTGAAGCAAAAACCCTAAAAAACTCGCATAAATCTATGGGTAAGTGAATAAAAAATAAAAGTTCGTCCAACTACGGATTGTGAAGAGTGTGTAGGACGAACATTGGTTGAATTTAAGTTCAAATCATGAATTAACCACTTTTAAAGCAAAATCCCTAAAAAACTTGAATCAATCTATGCGTAAGTAAATTATAAATTAAAGTTCGTCGAGCTAGGGTTTTAGAGGAGTGTGCAGGACAAATATCAGGTGAATTTAAGTTTAAAACATGAATTTACAACTTTTGAAGCAAAAACCCTAAACATCTCGAATAAATCTAAGGGTAAGTAAATTTAAAATAAAGTTCTTCGAACAAGGGTTTGAGAGGAGTGTGTAGGACAAATATCAGACGAATTTAAGTTCAAATTATGAATTAACCACTTTTGAAACAAAAACCCTATAGAACTCGCATAAATATATGGGTAAGTGAATAAAAAATAAAAGTTCGTCGAACTATGGTTTGAGAGGACTGTGTAGGACAAATATCGGGCGAATTTAAGTTCAAATCATGAATTAACAACTTTGGAAGCGAAAACCCTAAAAACTCGAATAAATCTATGGATAAGTCAATTAAAAATAAAGTTCTTCAAACTAGGATTTGAGAGGAGTGTGTAGGATAAATATTAGGCGAATTGAAATTCAAATCATGAATTAACCAATTTTGAAGCAAAAACCCTAAAAAAGTCGCATAAATCTATTGGTAAGTGAATACAAAATAAAAGTTCGTCGAACTAGGGTTTGTGAGAAGTGTGTAGGACGAACATCTGGCGAGTTTAAGATCAAATCATGAATTAACCACTTTTGAAGCAAATACCCTAAAAAATTCTAATAAATCTATGGATAAGTGAATGAAAAATAAAGTTCTTTGAATTCGGGTTTGAGATGAGTGTGTATGACAAATATCAGGCGAATTTAAGTTCAAATTATGAATTAACAACTTTTGAAGCAAAAACCCTAAAAAACTCGCATAAATCTATTGGTAAATGAATAAAAAGTAAAAGTTCGTCGAACTAGGGTTTGTGAGGAGAGTGTAGGACGAACATCAGTCGAATTTAAGTTCAAATCATGAATTAACCACTTTTGAAACAAAAACCCTAAAAAACTTGAATAAATCTATGGGTAAGTGAATAAAAAATAAAAGTTCGTCAAACTAGGGTTTGTAAGGAGTGTGTAGGACGAACATCGGTCGAATTTATGTTCAAATCATGAATTAACCACTTTTTGAGGCAAAAACCCTAAAAAACTCGAATAAATCTATGGGTAAGTAAATTAAAAATTAAAGTTCGACTAACTAGGGTTAGAGAGGAGTGTGTACGATAAATATCAGGCGAATTTAAGTTCAAATCATGAATTAACCACTTTTGAAGCAAAAACCCTAAAAAACTTGCAAAATTCTATGGGTACTAGTATGAAAAAGAAATGTTCGTCAAAAATGGTTGAGAAGTAGTGTGTAGGCGAACTTCGAACATACTTAAGACCAAATCATGAATTAACAACTTTTGAAGCAAAAATGCTAAAAAACTCACATAAATCTATGGGTAAGTGAATAAAAAATAAAAGTTCGTCCAACTAGGGTTTGTGAAGAGTGTGTAGGATGAACATCGGTCGAATTTAAGTTTAAATCATGAATTAACCACTTTTTAAGCCAAATCCCTAAAAAACTCGCTTAAATCTATTGGTAAGTGAATAAAAAAAAAGTTCGTCCAAATAGGGTTTGAGAGGAGTGAGTAGGACGAATATCAGGTGAATTTAAGTTTAAATCATGAATTAACCACTTTTAAAACAACATCCCTAAAAAACTCGAATAAATCTGTGGGTAAATAAATTAAAAATTAAAGTTTGTCGAACTAGGGTTTGAGAGGAGTGTGTAGGATAAATATCAGGTAAATTTAAGTTCAAATCATGAATTAAGCACTTTTGAAGCAAAAACCCCAAAAAACTCGCTTAAATCTATTGGTAAAAGAATAAAAAATAAAAGTTCGTCGAACTAGGGTTTGTGAGGAGTGTGTAGGACAAACATCGGTCGAATTGTAGATCAAATCATGAATTAACCAATTTTGACGCAAAAACCCTTAAAAACTTCGCATAATTCTATGGGTACGAGTAGCAATAAGAAATGTTCGTCAAGAATGGTTTGGGAGTAGTGTGTAGGACGAATTTCGAACAAACTTAAGACCAAATCATTAATTAAGCAATTTTGAAACAAAAACTCTAAAAAACTCGCATAAATATATGGGTAAGTGAATAAAAATTAAAAGTTCGTCGAACTAGGGTTTGAGAGGACTGTGTAGGACAAATATCGGGCGAATTTAAATTCAAATCATGAATTAACAACTTTAGAAGAAAAACCTTAAAAAACTCAAATAAATCTATGGATAAGGGAATTAAAAATAAAGTTCTTCGAACTAGGATTTGAGAGGAGTGTGTAGGATAAATATTAGGGGAATTTAAATTCAAATTATGAATTAACCAGTTTTGAAGCAAAAACCCTAAAAAAGTCGAATAAATCTATTGGTAAGTGAATACAAAATAAAAGTTCGTCGAACTAGGGTTTGTGAGAAGTGTGTAGGACGAACATCTGGCGAACTTAAGTTCAAATCATGAATTTACCACTTTTGAAGCAAAAACCCTAAAAAATTCTAATAAATCTATGGATAAGTGAATGAAAAATAAAGTTCTTTGAATTAGGGTTTGAGAGGAGTGTGTATGACAAATATTAGGCGAATTTAAGTTCAAATTATGAATTAACAACTTTTGAAGCAAAAACCCTAAAAAACTCGCATAAATCTATTAGTAACTAATAAAACGTAAAAGTTCGTCGAACTACGGTTTGTGAGGAGAGTGTAGGATGAACATCGATCGAATTTAAGTTCAAATCATGAATTAACCACTTTTGAAGCTAAAACCCTAAAAAACTTGAATAAATCTATGGGTAAGTGAATAAAAAATAAAAGTTCGTCGAACTAGGGTTTGTAAGGATTGTGTATGACGAACATCGGTCGAATTTCAGTTAAAATCATGAATTAACCACTTTTAAAGCAAAATCCCTAAAAAACTCAAATAAATCTATAGGTAAGTAAATTAGAAATTAAAGTTCGTCGAACTAGGGATTGAGAGGAGTGTGTACGATAAATATCAAGCGAATTTAAGTTCAAATCATGTATTAACCACCATTGAAGAAAAAACCCTAAAAAACTTGCATAATTCTATGGGTACGAGTATGAAAAAGAAATGTTCGTCAATAATGGTTTGGGAGTAGTGTGTAAGACGAACTTTGAATTAACTTAAGACAAAATCATGAATTAACCACTTTTGAAGCAAAAACCTTAAAAAACTCTAATCAATCTATGGGTTAGTGAATTAAAAATAATGTTTTCGAACTACGGTTTGAGAGGAGTGTGTAGGACAAATATTAGACGAATTTAAGTTCAAATTAATAATTAGACACTTTTGAAGGAAAAACCCTAAAAAACTCGCATAAATCTATTTGTAAGTAAATAAAAAATAAAAGTTCGTCGAACTAGGGTTTGTGAGGAGTGTGTAGAACGAACGTCGGTCGAACTTAAGACCAAATCATGAATTAACCACTTTTGAAACAAAACCCTAAAAAACTCGCATAAATGTATGGGTAAGTGGATAAAAAAAAAAGTTCGTCGAACTAGGGTTTGTGAAGACTGTGTAGGACCAATATTAGGCGAATCTAAGTTCAAATCATGAATTAACCACTTTGGAAGCAAAAATCCCAAAAAAATCTATTCAATCTATGGGTAAAAGAATTAAAAATAAAGTTCTTAGAATTAGGGTTTCAGAGGAGTGTGTAGGACAAATATCAGACGAATTTAAGTTCAAATTAATAATTATCCACTTTTGAGGGAAAAACGCTAAAAAACTCGCATAAATCTATTGGTAAGTGAATAAAAAATAAAAGTTCATCGAACTAGGGTTTTTGAGAAGTGTGTAGGACGATCGTCGGTCGAACTTAAGTTCAAATCATGAATTAACCACTTTTGAAGCAGAAACCCTAAAAAACTTGCATAATTCTAGGCGTACGAGTACGAAAAAGAAATGTTTGTCAATAATGGTTTTGGAGTAGTGTGTAAGATGAATTTCGAACGAACATAAGACTTCTTGAATTAACCACTTTTGAAACAAAAACCCTAAAAAAGTCGCATAAATCTATTGGTTGGTGAATAAAAAATAAAAGTTCGTCGAACTAGGGTTTGTGAGAAGTGTGTAGGACGATCGTCGGTCGAACTTAAGTTCAAATCATGAATTAACCACTTTTGAAGCAGAAACCCTAAAAAACTTGCATAATTCTAGGCGTACGAGTACGAAAAAGGAATGTTTGTCAATAATGGTTTTGGAGTAGTGTGTAAAATGAATTTCGAACGAACATAAGACTTCATGAATTAACCACTTTTGAAACAAAAACCTTAAAAAAGTCGCATAAATCTATTGGTTGGTTAATAAAAAATAAAAGTTCGTCGAACTAGGGTTTGTGAGAAGTGTGTAGGACGAGCATCGGTAGAATTTAAGTTCAAATCATGAATTAACCACCTTTGAAGCAAAAACCCTAAAAAACTCGCATAAATCTATTGTTAAGTGAATAAAAAATAATAGTTCATCGAACTAGGGTTTGTGAGAAGTTTGTAGGACGAACAACAGTCGACTTTAAGTTCAAATCACGTAACCACTTTTGAAGGAAAAACCCTAAAAAACTCGCATAAATCTTGTTGTAAGTGAATAAAAAATAAAAGTTCGTCAAACTAGGGTTTGTGAGGAGTGTGTAGGACGAACATCGGTCCAATTAATGTTCATATCATGAATTAACCACTTTGGAAGCAAAAACCCTAAAAAACTCGAATAAATCTATGGGTAAGTAAATTAAAAATTAAAGTTCGTCGAAATAGGGTTTGAGAGGAGTGTGTAGGATAAATATCGGGTGAATTTAAGTTCAAATCTGAATTAAAAACTTTTGAAGCGAAAACCCAAAAAAACTCTAATCAATCTATGGGTTTGTGAATTAAAAATAATGTTTTCGAACTAGGGTTTGAGAGGAGTGTGTAGGACAAATATCAGACGAATTTAAGTTCAAATTAATAATTAGCCATTTTCAAAGGGAAAACCCTAAAAAACTCGTATAAATCTATTTGTAAGTGAATAAAAAATAAAAGTTCGTCGAACTAGGGTTTGTGATGAGTGTGAAGGACGAACATCGGTCGAATTGAAGTTCAAATCATGAATTAACCACTTTTGAAGCAAAAACCCTTAAAAACATGCATATTTCTATGGGTATGAGTATCAAAAAGTAATGTTCGTCAATAATGGTTTGGGAGTAACGTGTAGGACGAAGTTTGAATGAACTTAAGACCAAATCATGAATTAAGCACTTTTGAAACAAAAACTCTAAAACACTCGCATAAATATATGGGTAAGTGAATAAAAATTAAAAGTTCGTCGAACTACGGTTTGAGAGGACTGTGTAGGACAAATATCGGGCGAATTTAAATTCAAATCATGAATTAGCAACTTTAGAAGCAAAAACCCTAAAAAACTCAAATAAATCTATGTATAAGTGAATTAAAAATAAAGTTCTTCGAACTAGGATTTGAGAGGAGGGTGTAGGATAAATATTAGGCGAATTTAAATTCAAATTATGAATTAACCAGTTTTGAAGCAAAAACCCTAAAAAAGTCGCATAAATCTATTGGTAAGTGAATACAAAATAAAAGTTCGCCGAACTGGGGTTTGTGAGAAGTGTGTAGGACGAACATCTGGCGAGTTTAAGTTCAAATCATGAATTAACCACTTTTGAAGCATAAACCCTAAAAAATTCTAATAAATCTATGGATAAGTGAATGAAAAATAAAGTTCTTTGAATTAGGGTTTGAGATGAGTGTGTATGACAAATATCAGGCGAATTTAAGTTCAAATTATGAATTAACAACTTTTGAAGCAAAAACCCTAAAAAACTCGCATAAATCTATTGGTAAATGAATAAAAAGTAAAAGTTTGTCGAACTAGGGTTTGTGAGGATGATACGAATCCAATCAACGATCCATTACATGTACCGGAAGGCCCTATTACAAGGAGTAATGCAAAGAAGATTCACGAGGCTTATACACTACATCTTCAAATGCTTGCCAATGCACAAGAAGAGACAAAGCTTTTAGAGGCCAAATTCATTTACAACACAAGCACAACAAGTCAAGAAGAGAATAAAATAAAGATGGCATGAAAGGAATAAAGATGGCACGAAGGAAATCATATATTGTTGAAATTCAACATTGCAGAATTTTTATGAAGGAATTTTCCATATTTCAAAATTTGGGACTTTTTAAAATTCAAACATTGTCAAAAAAGCTCATAATTACTTAAGACTTTTAGATGAGTTTGTTAGGTGTATTTAAATGCATATCTACCTTTTTGTCTAGAATTTAAGCCTCTCAATTGATGTACAATTGACTTTTGGCTTCATAGGTGTTATTTTCCATAATGTGCATTTAAGAGCTTTTTTAGACCTTTTGTATTCCAAGCCATGCACGAAATTTTGGCTTTAAAAAGGGCTTGTAATACCTCATTTTGCATAGAATATTGATATTAAACTTTGAGTTTTCTTAACCCCTTTTAGTGTTGTCTTTTTTTTCAAATCTTGCTTTAGATTTGAATGAAAAATCAATTCATTGGATTAGTCTTGATCAAACTAA
>JBBMEG010080758.1:0-10921 GCA_037832605.1 Cyclanthera cordifolia
CCCCCCCCCCCCCCCCCCCCCCCCCCCCCCCCCCCCCCCCCCCCCCCCCCCCCCCCCCCCCCCCCCCCCCCCACATCACGCTAAGGCGATGGAATATTACTCTTCCATCGCCTTAGCTCAAGCGTTTTCATTTTTTAAAACAAACTAAGGCGATGGAACATTATTTTGTCGCTTTAGGTCCCTGTTACAGAATGCAGATTAGTGATTCTTCTTTCATTTTCTCACTTTTTCTCCCTCAATCTCTCTAAAGTCCTCCCAAAATCTACCCCCGACTACCACTGCCACTCGTCATTCGCCGCCCACTTATGCTCGCAACCGATCGCCGCCGTTTAATTTGCTGCCCACCTTTTGCTCGCCGTCTGCTTCTGATTCTTGTCGTCTCTTCTCCATTTTCTTCAAAAGTAAGTTTTGAATCCCTTGAAATCTAGATTTTTGTTATTGTTTATGATTGTAAGATTTATTATTAATGTTTATTATTTATAGGGATTTAAGATTAATTTTTTTTAGAATTATTTGTACGTTAGATTTAGGTTTTGTATTTGTTTAGGATTATTTTGTATGTGTTATTTCGAATTTAGGATTATGTTTTGTTAGAATTAGGGTTATTTTGTATTGTTTAAGATTTAGGATTATGTTTAAGATTTAGGATTATGTTTAGGATTTAGGATTATGTTTGGTTAGAATTAAGGCTATTGATTACTTTTTCTAGATATTGATAACTTTGTTTAGATTACGTTGTTTAGAATTAGAGAAATTTAGACTTACTTTGTTTTGAAGTAGAAGAAAGAGAGGAATTAGGGGAAATGTGACGATAAATTTGGAATCCAATAAATTTCATGAACGGTTGGACTACTAATTAGTAATTAAATAGCTTATTGCAGGTAAATTAAATAGCTCTTATTTTTGTAGCTTATTACCGGTAAATTCAATAGCTCTCTAAAACTTCAATCCAAGTTAATTGTAACCAAATAATTGTCAATTACAATAAATAACACAAAACCATGTAGCACACTCTAATTGTTTGTCTACACTAATTATGTAGGCTTGTTCGTTGAACAACGAAAGAAGTGTGCTACATTAAGAGCAAAGTAAAATGAACAAAGATTGGTTAAGAAATAGAGACAAGTTGTCTATTGAATACGCGGAATGTGTTAAACATTTTTTAGAAATAGCCAAGAATCATGTGAATCGTATGAGTCAAGTTCGATGTCCTTGTAAGAAATCTATGAACGGTTCATGGCATACCTTAGAAGATGTAGAACACCATTTGTTGATAAATGGAATGTTAGCATCGTATTATCATTGGGTATATCATGGTGAACCTGTTGATTTATCTAAGCTGGAGCATCAAAGACTTAGGCAAGTACAGGTACAAAGAATGAATAGTGATGAGTCCACTTATCACAACAACTATAATGAAATATTGGAAATGTTGAATGATATCAATCGTGAAAGTATTAAGTCAGAAAATATGCAAGAAAATAATCAGAATTTTGAAACAAATAGTACAAGTGTTGAAGAAGAAAATGAGCGATCACAAAAGTTTGATAATGTAATGAAGGAAGCATGTGATCATTTGTATCTCGGATGTACGAGATTTTCTTAATTACATCTTGGTTAAACTTATGTACTATAAGGTCACTAACAAGTGGAGCGACAAATCATTCGATCAGTTGTTGAAGTTCTTGAACTTTACATTTGGTGAAGTTAATGTTTGCATCCCTAATTCATTTTATGAAGTGAAACAAAAATTGCGGGATTTAGGGTTAACATACGACTCAATTCACGCTTGCAAGTATGATTATGTGCTTTATAGGGATGAGTATAAAAATCTCGATCGATGTCCGATTTTTGGCGGGTCTCGATATAAGTTAATAAGCTACAAAGAGACAAAGAGACAAAAATTTTGCATAAAGTGTTGCGTCATTTTCCTTTAATTCCAAGACTTAAACTAATGTTTTTGTCCAGACAATATTTTAGATATGTGATGGCATAAAGAAAAGCGGATTGACGAGCCTGGTGTCTTACGAAATTTAGCAGATGTGAAGGATGGAAACATTTGGATTGAGAATTCTCACAATTTGCTTTGGATACAAGAAATGTGCGGCTAGGATTATCTAGTGACAGATTCAACCCATTTGGAAATTTTAGAACCTTGTATAGCGTTTTTCCTGTGACAATTGTTCCATACAATCTTCCACCTTGGAAATGCATGAAAGTTGCTAATTTTTTGTCCAAAATCCCCTAGAAAAGAGATGGATGTGTACTTACAACCTTTAATTGATGAATTGGAGAAATTATGGAGTAATGGGGTTCGAACGTACGATGCCTATAAAGATGAATACTTTAATTAAACTACATGTTGTTGTACTATAGACCATAAATGATTTTCCTACGTATGACAATTTATCTCGTTGGAGTACGAAATGTTATCAAGCATGTCCTATTTGTAAGGATCAAACTTCTAGTGTTAGAATTAAAGGCAAAATTACTTTTACCGGACATACCTCCCAATGGATCATTGTTGGTGCAAAAGTAAACTTTTTAATGGGAAGCCCGAACTTTTTGAACCTCCAGAATCATAGGTTGAAAAAGAGATCTTAGACCAACTAAGTACAAGTACTATTAATTTTCTGGTATTGAGTAAACATCTTTTTAAACAGGTTAAAAAGAGGAAACAAATTGAAAACAATTGGAGGAATAAGAGATTTTTTTTTTTTTTTGACGTTTCATATTTGTCAAAACTATTACCACTACATAAGTTGGATGTCATGCACATTGAAAGAAACGTGTGCGAGAACTTTCTTGGAACCTTATTGAATATTAAAGGAAAGACTAAAGACACATTTAACGTTCGTTTAGACTTGCAATATCTTAAAATTAGAAAAGATTTACACTTAAAGAAACAAGGGAACAAGTTCATTAAACTGCATGTCACTTATACTTTGACAAGTGAAGAGATGGTGGAATTTTTAAACTTCAACAAATCAGTTAAATTTGCTGATGGTTTTGGATCAAACATTTCACGTTGTGTTAGTGTGAACAAAGGAGATTTTTTTGTTTAAAAACACACGAATGTCATCTTCTGCTGCAACACTAATCCCTATCGATATTCGTAAATTCTTGTCGAATGATATTACTACTACTATTGTTGAGTTATGTGTTTTCTTCTTTGATTTATGTTAGAAGACACTTGAGTTAGATCGACTACAAGATGAAATAATTATAATTTTTTGCAAATTGGAGAAAATCTTTCCAATAGCACTTTTTGACGTAATGGTTCACTTCGTTGTTCACTTGTCGTACGAATGTAAGGTTGTTGGACCAGTTAGCTATAGTTGGATGTACCCTTTTGAGAGAAGTTTAGGTAATATAAAGGCTCATGCGAGGAACAAAGCTAGACCAGAAGGTTGTATAGTAAAAGAGTATGCGATGAACGAGTTTCCAAACTTTTGTTCATCTTATTTTAGTGGAATTGAGACTAGGGTAAACTTGCAGGAGAGAAATGACGATCATAATCCAAATATTGAAGTATTTGGTGAGTATGAGGTATACATATAGAATGTTCGACCATTGGGAAATGCATCAAATATTACCCTAAATTCATTGGATATGCAAAGGCTACATTGGTATTTTCTAAATAACTGCGACGAAATAAGTACTTTTCTTACATAATTATTTGTAGGTAATTTGGATTTCTTTCTTTCGGTAATTATGTGATAATAACTATAATTCATGTTTATTCTTTTCATTTTTTGTAGTAAACATTTGGAGTTGATTCGAAAAATAATAAAGACATCAGACAATTTATATAAAAAACACGAACAAGAGTTTCCTTATTGGTTTTAAAAAAAAATACTTGAAATACGCAAGAACAGGAACAAGTGTGATGATCTTTACGCAATGGCTATGAGATCTAGTTCATTATTTTGGTCGTATACAACTTGTATAGTAAATGAGGTACGTTATACTACAATAATGAATGATCTGAAACACGTTACAAAAAATAGTGGAATAATGGTTCATAGAGAAAGTGGTATTTTATGACGGTTCAAGCAATTATTATGATGCTTACTGAAGTATTAGAAGCGTCATTTAGTTGTGCAACAAAAGTAATGATATTTAGAGGTGACAGGTATAACACGGACAAAAAAAAAGAATATATCATACTCATATTGGCTTAAGAACGATTAACACATCACAATATTGGTTTAAAAATGAGTCATTCATCCTTGTCAGCCAAGCAAAACAAGTTTTCTATATCAACGATCTAAAACATAGAAAGAATGATCAGGCCGAATGCCTACTTGAAGGAAGAAATAGAGTGGACGAGTCTTTAGAAGATAACCGGTTGTGTGTGTTAGATATTTTTAATCTGACAATATTCGATGAAGCGATTAATGATGACTAGAAGATGATCAATTCATTAATGACGACGACGAGAGTGTTGAAACTACTTACAGATAAGTGTTAGTTTTTTTTATTATTTCTTTTCCATTATTAGTGTTGCACTTTTTCTCTTGGTTTGGTTAGACTTATTTTTTTTAGCTTGTTACCGGTAAATTCAATAGCTCTCTAAAGCTTCAATACAAGTTAATTGTAACCAAATAATTGTCAATTACAATAAATAACACAAAACCTTATAGCACACTCTAATTGTTTGTCTACACTAATCATGTAGGCTTGTTCGTTGAACAATGAAAGAGTTTGCTACATTAAGAGCATAGTAAAATGAACAAAGATTGGTTAAGAAATAGAGAAAAATTGTCTATTGAATGCGCGGAAGGTGTTAAACATTTTTTTAAAATGGTCGAGAATCATGTGAATCATATGGGTCAAGTTCGATGTCATTGTAAGAAATGTATGAACGGTTCATGACATACCTTAAAAGATGTAGAACGCCATTTGTTGATAACCCGACCAAATTTGGCGTCGTTGATAGGGAGCTTCACTTAGTTTCTCATTGTTGTGAAGATGTTTTTCAGGGTAATGATTTAAATGATCTTAAAAATAAACTTTTTGATTTAACTTTTGCAGTCAGTCAAATTGTTGCAGGGCAAATGCATTGTAATTTTATACCAGCCACAACATAAATAGATTTCCTTGCCAATATGAAATGAATTCTTATCCTTCCATCAATCTAATTTTTGGTATGGAAACCAAGGATAACATCTAAACCAGTACTTACAAGACTTCAACGAACCATCTCAAATTCCTGTGCAAACTCAGACCTCAAATTCAGGTATGTCTTTAGAAGATATTGTTAAAATTATCGCTGACAATAATTTTCAATTTCAACAGGAAAATCTCCAATTTCAGTATGAAACTCGAACTAACTTCGAGAATTTGAGGAACCAAATTACTCAATTGACTAATACAATTACAAACTTGGAGAGTCTAAAACAATATCTTAATACCAGTAAGAAGTTTTAATGTAACATTTATTGATAGTGAAGATGAGTTTGAGAACTTTGAGCCGCATCAAAGTGACGTCTGTTAAATAGAAGAAAATTAGCCTGTAAATAAAGAAGAAATCCAAGTTATAAAGTATGAGGTTGAAAAGTTTAATCTTACTTTATTTTCACAAGATCTTCTTAAAATGGACTCTTTTCTTTATTCTTACCAATCCTTAGGGTTTGATTTTCTGTCATTTGATTTCATTAACTTATATTATGAAAATATCAAAAATATTTATTTGTTTGGTGCCTTCGAGAAACAAGAAAGTCTACTAGAGACTTAGTAGACTAAGTCAATTCAAGCAAGAAGTGACCGAAAAAACATAAGAATTTTATGTACCATAATACCCATTTCAAGTCGTCGAGCAAACCGACTTTAAATGTTTGCGCTATTGGGAGGCAACTCAAATTCCTATTTCTTGTTATTTATTATTATTTTTTTCTTTCTTTCTTTATTTTTCGTCTACTTTTCCTTTTAGTTTTTGATACTTTCTTTATATTTTTTGTTGCAGAACAATAAATTGTAAATAAGCATGGCAACTGACTCTCTCAACACCAAGATTCAAATCGTTCACAAATTCAGTGAGTTCACTTTCTTTATGTTTTTATTATTTTTGTGAACACTCTGTTTAAGTTGTTATACACTGAGGACAATGCATAGTTTGGGTGTGGGGCAGGTTTAATTTGAATTTGGTATGTTCTTAATTCATACATGATGATTTTTCTTTTGAAACATTGAGTCTTTGTTGATATCTTTGAATGTCTTGTAAGTTAAGAATGCATCTTTAGTTTGAATTTTAAAGTATGATAGAGAGGAGTATATATATACATATATACATATGTATTTTACATAATAGGACACGTCTATTATAACTTTCACATTGACAAACTTTTTATTTTGGGTAAATTATAAATTTTGTCCATGTGATTTGGAGAAAGTTGGATTTTAGTCTCTATGATTTAAAAATCTTATGTGATAGTCTTTATGGTTTGGAGAAATATTTAATTTAATTCTTATAGTTTTGAGAAATATAAAATTTAGTTATTATGGTTTGGAAAAATAGAATTTAATCTCTATGATTTGAAAAAAAAAATCTAAAAAATAGTCCATGTTATTCGTACATGGTAGGTGAATTAAGTACGTATATGTAACTTTTGATATATGAAATGATTTCTCCAAACCATAAGAACTAAACTATAACATTCTTCAAATCTTAAGAACTAAATTAATAATTTACCTTTTTATTTATAACAACAATTTTCTATGTCGTGTCACATTTAAGTTATTTAGTTTATGTTAAATCTCTAACTTTCAACTTAAATTGACAAAATTTTTATTTATAACGAGGTGCTATTAAATTTAGTTTCAATTAAAGTTAGCTTAATACTTATTAGATACATTAATTTACATTGATTAAAACGTTTGAAAATATAATAAGTAGTATTAAATAATATTGTATTAAAATATTAGACATTAATTTACATGGATTAAAACATTTGAAAATACACTAGGTACTATTAGATAAAATTGTATTAAAATAATATTTTAATTAATAATAATCTAACACTATGAACAAAATTCTCTAAAAGAAAATTATGAACAATCTAATAAATAGATATCGATTATTTAATCGATGAATATAACATAAATAAATATATTTGCAAATTAGAAAATTTTATATTATTTAAATAAATTAGATATTTAAAAAATAATTATAAGAGGCAAAATGAAAAATATTAATAAAAATGTGGAATCATGTACAAATGAAACAAAAAAATTATTAATAATAATCGTTCAAATAAATAAAATTACACAGATAAAAATTACACAAACTACCATTTTACCAAAATCTACATCTAAACGAGTTATTTGCTGCAACTCTTTTACAAAAATTACATCATTTACAAAAATATACATCCACACAAGTTATTACTGCAACTCATCCACAAAAGTCTACATCCAAACAAACTATTGGCTACAACCACTCTACAAAAATTTATATCTAAATGAGTTATTGGCTGCAATCATTATTTCGAATCACTCAAAATAACTCTTCATTTTAATCACTCAAACCAATAAATACTCAACTTAACACTCGAAAGGGGTGATTGGATTTTGAGGTCGAGGAGACGAGAGGAGAAGAAGAATTCAACCCTTGTTTATTTTTAATAGGTCACAACCTCTCATCTAATTCCCCTCACCTCTCCTCCCACATCCAATCAAACATCATATCAAATTTAATCTAATTCCCTAACTTTTTTTTCCTTTAAATTTAATTTTTATCATGTTATAAATTTTAGAAATTAGAAATTTATTGTTTAAAAAAATAGTAATTTAGTTAAATATATGGAAATTAAAAATATTCACATATTATATTTTTTCACGCAAAACTAATATAAATTATAAAAATAAAAATAAAACAATTGTTTATTAATATATTTTCATGATTAATGAGTTACGAGTTAAAAAATCTCTCCTCTCATCGTTGTACTAAAAAACTATATAATAAATTACAAATTTATAAATATGAAAAAAATTATATTTATGAGTTTGTTCATAATTTAAACTTTATATTATAAATTATAAAATTATAATTGAAATAAATGGAAAATAATATTATTATAAATTTGTTATACTCTATTGATCTAGAGGTTTACTTAAATGATAAATATTAAAATTTTACATATATAATTCAAATTTTTGATCAGTTCAATCATTTTAAAATTTTGGATATTGGATTATAAAATAGACATTTAATTATAAAGATCAAAAAAAATAATGAAAAACAAATTATTTCAACTTTTTTGTACAATTTTGGTTACACGTTGACAAAATTTTACTTGAATAAAACTTAAATTTATGATGATAAATGATTTAAAATTATTATTTTTATGTAGTCCAATAACTATCAAATTTTGAAAATTGAAATATAAATTAAAAGTTAAAATATAATGATCAAATTAAAAGAAAACATAATAATATTGATAATTTTTATTGTCTACCCATTTTGTTCATTAAACCAAATAATATAAATAAAATAGATTACGACTACAAATATACAATAATTACAATAAAAAAATTAATACAAATAAAAAAAGTTCTTCTAAATACTTGTTGATGTCGAAAAATGGTCAACCAAGATCAATGGTTTGTATTTGTTTACTGAAGATAAAATTGCCCACAAAGCAACGAAAATTAGATATATCGGTGTTGTGTGAGCCACAGGGTCTCCGATGTCTAAGTCATTAATATGTATTTTGATAGAGTTTAGAAAGATTTTATTAACTCAAGAATTGTTCACTTAGCTTAGAGAGTACATAGCAGCTTGGACTAAAATGGGAATCACCTGATTTTTTATAGCAACCAAAGTTATAACCGCTGCAGCTCACTTAATGGGGGCTAAATAGTGAGTCGTTTTGCAACGTCCGCCATTTAAGCCTAGAATGAATATCGATGTAACTTCTGTTTGTTACAATCTAGAAGTGTAACAACCCGATTGTTACTTGGACTCGGTCAAACCTTGCGGGTTCTCACCTCCATGACCGACCCCTAGGGGGTGTGAACCTTCTCGATGTAACTCAGAACACTACCCCTTAGAGGTGTAACGCCCTGGGATGTTACTTAGACTCAGTCAACCCTTTCGGGTTCTCACCTCCACGGCTTGACTCCTTTAGAAGGGTGTTCACATTGGACCGTCTCCTAACCTCCACGGCTTGCCCTCCTCGGTGGGTGTTCACTTTCGGTGTAACTTCTGGTCGTTATCGGAAAATCCAGTTGTTGCTTGGATTCGATCGAGTCCTTGGAGAGTTCTGGGCTCCATAGCTTGCCCCCCTTAGAGGCGTTTTCATGTTCGACCAACCCTTTGAGGGTCAGCTATGGACTCGGTCAACCCTGACCTCCATGGCTTGCCCATTTAGGGGGTTCACCTTCGACCATCCCTTCAGGGATCGACTTGGACTTGGTTAATCCTGACCTTCATGGCTTGCCTTCCTTGGGGGAGGGAGGGGTGTTCACCTTCGGCGTAACTTCTGGCCGTTATCGACGGATCGTCATTTGGACTCGGTCAACTCCTAGAGGAATCCTCATGGCTTGCCCCTTTAACAAGGTAGATGTAGAACACCGATTATCATCAAGTATTTTACATATCCAAATCAACAAAACATTTCGCCTATAATAATACCAATTATCTACCTTGTTATAGGCGAAATGTAGAACACCGATTATCAACAAGTATTTCGCCTATAATAATACCAATTATCAACAAAATGTTTTTTCTACATCTACCATCCAAAACACCAATTCTCAAACAAGTATTTTACCTATCCAAATCACTCAATTTTCTCTTCTTCCTCTCCCGTTTTTAACACCAAAATCCAATCAACCCAATTGTATTTGTTTGAGGCTTTGATAGAACTTTTAGAAATGAGCTTTTATAATTACTCTATAAAAACTTTATTAAACGAGCTATTATTATTATTTATTCTTTATAAATATTAAAAATAACTTCACATTTTTTATTACTAAAAATAATAACTCTACAATTTTGTAACATATGTCAGAGTTTAGAAAGGAAATTTGTAAATTTTTGTTTTTTTAAGAGAACGAAATTTGTAATTTAGACTATGTTAAAAGGATTAACTTAATATTATCACTGTACATGGTAATATGTTTATACATAATTGGTCTTCTAAAAGAAACGTCCCCATATAACTAATTTTTTAATTAAAATAGGAAAATAAATAAATAATTTATTATACTTATAACATCGAATTGATTTAATTGGGAAATATGCGAATATTCCAATAAAAGAATAATAAAAAAAAATCGAAGTAAATTCGAAGGAATGTAATTTTTAAAAATAAATAATATATTTCCATAAGGATAATTCCACAGATGGTGGGACATGGTGTCTCTAGAAGCAGACGAAAAGGCGTTGTCTTATTTTATTTTATATTTTTTTTAATTAGAAAACACTTAAAGTATTTAATTTATTCCATTATTCTTAAATTTAATTATAAATGTCTTAGATTAAGAGGGTGTTGGTTCATGTCTGCTTACCCTTGATAAAACTAAAACGTTAAAAAGATGAATTATATATATAAATTTTTTTTTTTTTTATTATTAGGAAAAATTGTCCCACTTTTTCTTTCAACTTCCTAAAAAATCCTTCACCCAAAAAATCACTCCTCGTAATTTCATTCACACAAAAATTCTCAACTTTTTTTTTCTATTTACAGTTCCTTCGAGGTTTTTTAGGGTTTTCTTTATGCAGATTTTTAAAAACAATAATACGTTAGTGATATTATAAATCGACAAATAATACATGTATACTGTGCTTAAAATACTTGATATAAACCTATATTATACCATCGTAAATAATGTTAATAATTCAAATGTGAAAAATACTTCAATAATGCACTGATTGAGACCAAAAACTAACTACATTTGTATGGAATAAACTAGC
>JBBMEG010080760.1:0-10920 GCA_037832605.1 Cyclanthera cordifolia
GCAAAGAAGTCAAAGCATGAAAGAGGAGAGGAGATCAATCAAGATCGTCCAAGAATAGATTGATCCTACTCAACGTACATAAAGACCCGCCAGATTAGACCAGAGGCGCCATTAAATGTGAGTAATTATTTAAAGAACAACAAATCAATCACCTAGGGTTCAACATGCAGATTAATTGGATAAATAAAGATAATTGATTAGATTAATTGTAATTGTAATTGTAATTGTAAAAATGTGTGTTGGTAACACGCTTCCGCCGCATTTTATGCATGCTTCTACCCTCTATTCCCAACAATAAGAGCTAGCTCGAAGACGGGTGAACCTATAGATTGAAAGCTAAAACGGTGTGTGATCCAATCTCTATTCGTTATCACCAAACTTATTGCACTAAATGATTGCGTAGCACTTTTCGCATTACATAACAAGTGATGTCACAAATATAAAAAGCACACAAAGACTAAAAGGGAGTCGTATTGTGTTCAATTTTGAAATATTGATCAAACTGAAATTAGACTCTAAACTTACTGACCAAAAGTTAGCATTATTGAAGTATCAGGGGTAAAAATATTCAATTTCCAAACATAGATACTAAATAGAAACTAAACTTCAAACCTAGGGACTAAAAAATGTAATTTTTCTCAATAAATAATATTTTAAAAAATTTTACGATATAGTATTAATTGAATCTTGTGGGGTAGTTATTTCGTGGTTGTATGCCGAGATTATCTCAATTAATGTCGTCCAATATTTTTGTAGATTTTATTAATTATGGCAATCTCTTGCTATTATTCAACAATATTCTTCTTCTCTTATGAATATCGGTCAAGCCGTTTCAAGTGTTTTTAAAATAGTAAACGTTTTGAAATCACCTGCGTTTGTAGTCCAACGGTTAGGATAATTGCCTTCCAAGCAATAGACCCGGGTTCGACTCCCGGCAGACGCATATGCTTTTACATTTTAGATTTTGTGTGAGTGTGTTTTTAATTTTTCTTTTTTTAATGTGTTAAGATTCTCTCATTTTTCAAACTATACTGAACCGAGCTATCTCGATTTGCACAAACGGAATAATTATGTTATGATACATAAACTTGTCGGAACCGAAAGAGGGTAAATTGTGCTTTTGAAATTCCTCTCACACGTGGACATTTTCATGCATCGAATTATAAGCGGGAAACTGATTCGGATATGGTGGAGCATTGCAAGTTTTACACATTCATACATCGCAAGAAGTAGTGGATTGCTTTATTAGGCGATGTGGGTGATAGAATGCTAAATTTTCAATGAAGCTCTGCATTTAATGAAAATTGCAGGAATACACATTAGTAGGCATTTTTTAGGGTCCCGACATGATCTTCATTCTCATCCCACTCTGTTTCAGAGTACCCTATCTTAAACAGAGAAACCCCTATGAAAGTAGAGATGTTTCTTCCTCCTCCATCAGTCAGGAATTTGAAAAAAATTATCATAGCTCCATTATTTAAAGCCTTCCCACCAAGCAATCAGTTGTAGCAAAGAAGTCAAAGCATGAAAGAGGAGAGGAGATCAATCAAGATCGTCCAAGAATAGATTGATCCTACTCAACGTAAATAAAGACCGGCCAGATTAGACCAGAGGCGCCATTAAATGTGAGTAATTATTTAAAGAACAACAAATCAATCACCTAGGATTCAACGTGCAGATTAATTGGATAAATAAAGATAATTGATTAGATTAATTGTAATTGTAATTGTAAAAATGTGTGTTAGTAACACGCTTCAGCCGCATTTTATGCACGCTTCTACCCTCTATTCCGAACAATAAGAGCTAGCTCGAAGACCGGTGAACCTATAGATTGAAAGCTAAAACGATGTGTGATCCAATCTCTATTCGTTAACACCAAACTTATTCCACTAAAAGATTGCGGAGCACTGTTTCGCATTACAGAACAAGTGATGTCATAGATATAAAAAACACACAAAGACTAAAAGTGAGTCGTATTGTGTTCAATTTCGAAATATTAATCAAACTGAAATTAGACTCTAAACTTACTGACCAAAAGTTAGCATTATTGAAGTATCAGGGGTAAAAATATTCAATTTCCAAACATAGATACTAAATAGAAACTAAACTTCAAACCTAGGGACTAAAAAATGTAATTTTTCTCAATAAATAATATTTTAAAATTTTTTACGATATAGTATTAATTGAATCTTGTGGGGGAGTTAAATCGTGGTTGTATGCCGAGATTATCTCAACTAATGTCGTCCAATATTTTTGTAGATTTATTAATTTGGGCAATGTCTTGTTTTTATTCAATAATATTCTTCTTCGTTTATGATCATCGGTCATGTCATTTCTGTTTTAGTTAAAAAGTAAACATTTTGAAATCACCTGGGTTCGACTCCCGACATTGCATATGCTTTATAATATATAGAATAAGCCAATTTTTTATGCTTTTACCCTAATTTTTAAACAATATGAGCTAGCTTGATGTTTTATGAACCTATAGATTGAAAGTTAAAGGGCGTGGGATCCAATCTCTATTGGTTAACACGAAACCTGTTCTACTAAAAGATGAAATATAGATCAAAGTTAAATTAGGATTTAAACTTACAGAACAAAAGTTAGCATTATTAAAATTCCATGGGTAAAAGTGTTCAATTTTCAAATATAGAGACTTAAATGAAACTAAACTTCAAACCTATGGACTAAAAAATGTAATTTTTCTTAATAAATAATATTTATAAAAATTTACAATATTTAATTGAATCTTGTGAGGGAGTTCTTCATGGCTAATTATATGCCGAGATTATTTCATTTAATACCGTCCAATATTTTTGTAGATATTATTAGTTATGGCAATCTCTAGTTTTTATTCAACAATATTCTTCTTCTTTTAATGATCATCAATGCAATCGTTGTTGTTTTAGTTTAACAGTAAAGATTTTGAAATCAACATCGTTTGTAGTCCAACGTTTAGGATAATTGCCTTCTTAGAAATAGGCTTGGGTTTGACTCCCGACAAATGCATATTCTTTTTACATTTTAGATTTTTTTTGTGTGGGTGTGTTTTAAATATTTTTTTTGTGTTAAGAATCTCTTATTTTTCAAACTATACTTAACCAGGCTATATCGACTTGCACAAACACAATAATTATGTTATGATTTATAAACTTGTTGGAACAAGAATAGGGTAAATTTTGCTTTTGAAATTCTTCTCACAAATGGACATTTTCATGCATCGAATTATAAGTGGACAATGATTCAGATATGGTGAAGTATTGCAAGTTTTATACATTCATACATTGCAAGAAACAGTGGATTGCTTTATGAAACAATTTGGGTGATAGAATGCAAATTTTCAATGAAGCTCTACACTTAATGAAAATGGTAGGAATACTTATTACTAGACATGGTTGTTTGTGTAACCATTGGAATGTAGTTAAAGTTACCATTATTTTCTATGTTACTTTCTAATGTAGTGTGCTATTTTAGATTAAATAGTGGGGACTTTGCATGTATAATTAAAAAAAAAAAAAAAAAAATATTACATGTAGACAATTTGAAACTATTTCATTTGTGGCAAAAAAAAAAAAAAAAAAAAGCGGGAGAAAATACCAAAATGTTCATGCTTGATTTTCTTGCACACTAGCTGAAGTTTTCAATCATTTTTTGTTTTAAGCTTCAATCATTTTGTGTTTTGTCTTCAATCTCTTTAATCATTTTTCTTCGATAATTTTATTTTGTTTTGGCCTTTAATCATTTTTTTTCAATCGGCTTCTTATTTAAGTTTCAAACAATTTTTGGTTTGGGTTTCTATCACACACGTGTTTCATTGTTGTTGTACATTATTTATTTTATACACATTCTATATATGATTTTTAATTTTCTTCAATCATTAAAAAAATAACATCACATTTTCACCAACGTTTCATTCGGTATGTTTTTTCACCAGCGATTGAATCGATTTATATGCCACATTGACTGGGCATTTTTTTATTGAGTTTAATTTTAATTCTTTATCAATCGACTTGTTTCTTCTATTTCAATCGATTGTATGTCATTAGTGAAATGATTGAAGTCTATCAATGAAACTGATTGAAGTCTATTATAAAGGCCCGACCCAGATTAGGATCTCATCTAGGGCGCTACCCTAGATGCATGAGTAAAACAACCTTTAAACTAGAGACATGTTGAATAAATACTTCATTAAATACAACCTTCAAATAGTTCAATAATCAAACAAAACATGGTACACATTCATAAAAACAGATTAGTAATAGTGAATAATAAGAAATCGCGTGTCTCTATAAAATCTAATAAAATAATGCGAGAATAAGCGATGTAATATGAAGAACGACAAGACAAGCCCATGGTCCATGTAGCTTCTGATTAGCTGTCGTGATAAAGCCCGTGCATATCTGTGGAAGCTCACAGAGAAAAAGGTGAGTTGTTAACTAAGTAAAGATCCCTAACTTGGGATCAATATAAGCTTAAATGAAGTAAATGAATATGAATGCAGTATGACAAACAATGAGTCAATGAATGGTGATACTGGGGCAACCAAGAATAGGGCTTTGCTAACCCGGTCTTAAAACTGTACTTGATGGCAGCATGGGCATCCCATGCAGCATAATTTTCCTACCTAGTCTACCCTTGAGGATACGACGTACTTGGACATCGTTGATTTAGGACGGCTGGTCAGGCACTTACAGTAGAAGAATGATCGTGGGCTTTCATGAATTATTATGATCATAAAATGAATGAATGCAACATACTTACAAATAGAATAACATGTGCAACATATATAACATGTTTGCCTAACATGAATTCCTAATATAGTTCATGATATACAAGTTAACAACATGGCCAATCAATCATCTAAAACACATAATTTGACAGCTAATTACCCTAAGCATGCTCATAAATACTCATAGAACCCTAAAGTTAAGGATGTGCTTCCGTTACCTTAGTTGATTTCCACTAAGATTGTTTAACTGCGCTCGAACCACGACTCCTAGAAGTCTCCCCAACAAAACTAGTCAAAATAGGGTTAAGAAGTCAAAACTAGCAGCTAACACTATCATCGGACTTAAAGCAACGAAATTACCCAAAAAAAGACTATCTGGAAAATATTTCCAACGATAGGCGGTGGCGCGTGGCCGAAAAAGTCGTCAGCGAGAGTTGGAAGCGGCGCTGCATGAAGTAAGGTCGGCGGTGCGTGATCCACGCATAGGGGATAGGATCTGCTGGCTCGGAGCTAGACGGCGTGTGCTGAGTGGTAAAAAATTGGCTTGAAACACGAAGCAGGTTCGGGCGACAGGTTGCAATGCTGATATTGTTATCTCAAGCACTGAGATAGTGGTGCGGGACACGAGTGGACAACAGAAGGGATATTGGTAGCACTTGTCAGCGAGGGTGTAACAACTCAAAAAATTTTAAAATTTAAAATTAGAATTTTAGTAGGCTTGGTTAGTTTTTGAAATCTATTTATCTTTAAATTATTAACTATGAGAATTAATAAGATATTATTTGATAAACTAATTAAATGGACTTTCCTAAATTGACAAAAGAGCCTATAACTAGCTATGTTAGTTGGAATTTGAGATTATTGTAATAATATTGGAATTCAAAGAAAAATATCCTTCTTAAAATGATCCTTAATTAATTGTACCTTTATTTACAAATCTCAGATTTAATGAAAGGAAATTGAGAAGGATTAAAGTATTGAAGAAAAATATTCTGTTGTCTTAAAGGGTAATTTTGGAAAATAAACTCTAGGTGGTACCTTGGTAAATAAACTCACATTTTGCCTCATTTATTTAGCCTTATTGGCGTGAACTCATATGCAAAGAAGGAAGAAAAATAGAAACTAATAATTATGGAAAATAAATTTACTAAAACATAAGGAAATTTAAGGTCGGGTTTGGCTACGCTAGGAAGGGAAGTGAAGTGTTGGTAAGCATGTGTTTGGATGTAGAGTGGGAATAGATAAAAGGTGATATGATGTGATGGTGATTGTTTTTTTATATAAAAATATTGAAGATAATTAATATAATATGTATAATTGATTGGAATTGAGAAATGAAAATTGTAAGGAAAAAAAAAAAGAAAAAGAAAAATGTGCATTGAATTAGGGTGCGCTAGTATAACCCACACTAACCGGTCCTCAAACAATCTCTAAAAGTAATAAATGGAAGAATATAAATTATTATGGAAATTAACTCATTGGAAAAGCCCTCTGAAACTGTATTGCTTTTCCCCTCATTCAAAGTTCTCGCCATCGTCACGTAATGAGAACTTCAAATCTCAAACTCCCTCGTAACCTCAACTTTGCTTGATTTTTTTTTCCTTCCTGCCGTCGCCGCCACTTCTTAGTCGTTGTTTGTCGCTGCCAAAGCTACACCACTTGCCGCACCACCGTTGACCACCGCCGCGCCATCACAGTCGTCGTTTGCCTGGAGCAGCACCAGCACTGAATAAACCTCCGTTTGCATCCCGTGCCACGCCGGTCCATCTCGTAGCTCGCGTCGCTTAGGGGAGAAAAGCCACTGCTGCTCATTGAACCACCACTGAGATCTCGTCACCGAAGTTAAGTCTTGTGGGTGAGGCATCTAATCTTTCTTTCATGCGATCTAGCTCGAGAAAACCCAACCCATTAATAGAGTTTTTTTTTTTTTTTGAAGTGTTGATATCTAATCAAGAGAAGAAGTTGAAGAAGATGGCAAGGTGGACCCACGTGTTTATTAATGATAGAAAAATATTAAAAAAGAAAAGCTATTTTGATAGATGTGACTTGTCAGGAGTTTATTATTTATTTAAAATTGATGGAATTGTGAGAAACTTGTGTAGTTGGAATTTCATGGAAACATAGGAGTTAGTTCATGAATGTACTCATGTTTAACCTATAAAGCATTGTTGGATAGGAACATTAGCATGAAGAGTGAAGGGTAATTTCAAATGGGTTAATGATAAATAATGATAATTGGCTAATTGAAGTTCCATTATGACTAAATAATGTTCCTTAACTCTATATCCAAAAAGGTTTGATCAAAGTGAGTGTTATGATTAAATTGGCCTATTTAAGAATAGTGAACCTTCATCAACTTTATTTTCGTTAAGGATAATTGACCAGCTTTGACCGGTCAACTGAGTTAACTAAGACTTGGGCCCCGAGAAGTTAGGCCCCTTTTAGTATTTTCAACTTTTTGAATCCATTTTGATGGTCTAAGTGCTAGTTATGACCCGTTAATCTGTTTAGGGTCTATTCATTGTCGGTTTCTTGTGATGGCTGACTTGGAGCTTGGAAACTCTTTTAGTCAAACTCGGCCAAGGTAAGGGGAACATATCCTTAACTTGAGTTCTTGTGGGTAATTATGAGCATGTCTAGGATAATTTTGGTGCAATAAATTGATGTTTTGAACTGTATTCTATGATTGATATTTGCTCTGTTTGTTTGAATGACTATGCCATGTTATATGAAGAGTATATTTTGGTGAACTGTACTAGGGATTCATGTTTAGCCAACATGTTATATATGTTGCACATGTTATTCTGTTGGTTAGCACGTTGCACCCATTAGCATCATGATTATAAATTTTTATGAAAGCCCACATTCAGTAATCAACAGTAAGAACTGGTAGGCATATTCAGTAATCAACGATGCCCAAGCTAGAATCATTTATCTGCTGAAGACTCAGGTTGGCATAGCCCTATTTAGGGTTGTCTTGGCAACACTGCTCATGAAGACCCGGGTTGGCTTAGCTCTCTCTAGGGTTGCCTCGACACTACTACTCCTTAAATGCATCATCTGTCATCATGCATTCGTTCCCACTTATCATATTCATGCTTATATCGATCCCAAGTTAGGGATCCTTACTGAGTTAGCAACTCACCCTTTTCTTTGTGGCTTCCACAGGTACGCACGAGTTTTATCAGGATGACTGATCAGAAGTTGTAGAGACAATGAGATGTCGTATCACACTTACACTTATGTTATCTCTTCATCTGCATTGATTAGTTTTTTAGAAACATGTGTCTGTTGTTTGACTTTCTATCTTGCTTATGATTTAAGAATTAGGTACCCTGTTTTTCATTTGATTAATTGAACTATTTAACGTATTTCATTTAATGAAGTATTTCTTGAGCATGTCTGTAGTTTAAGGGTCGTTTTTTACTCATGCATCTAGGGTAGATGCCTAGATGGGACCCTTGTCAGGGTCAGGCTTTTATAGAGGGAAACGAACTCGTGCTTTAATTAGGCTCGAGAATCTTAGAGACGGGCGGCGATGCAGACAACGACATACGTACGAGCGTGAAAGGCTTATGTTGGCGGCTGCACGAAAAATGTTGGGGTTGTTGATGCTGCAACGATTGGCTACTGATGGCCAATGATTTCCGCTGCAGCAGCTGTCGGAAGGAACAAAAGTTGTAGCCTTGGGTTTAGAAAAAGCACAAAAACTGATGGGATTTGTCTGGCGATTGATGATTGGGAATGATTTGGCGGTGCATTTTGTCTTCTTATATAAATTTAAAATAGCTGTAGAAAATTACAAAAATACCCATAGTGTTAAAATTAACCCATTTTTCTTAATTCTAACTTTACACTTCTCAGGTATAAGCTAATTTAAGTACTTTTTAGCCAAAATTAAATTAAATTAAATTCTTGGGAGTCCCATAGGTCAAAAAATGACCTTTAATTGCAGGGGAAGAAAATTCAGGTTAACATATTAGTTTAATGATGAAGTCTATAAGTGAAATGATCGTAGTCTATTAGTGAAACTGATTTAAGTTGATTATCCAGCAGGTTTCTATCAATTTTCATGTCGTTTTTAGCTCACTTTAACAGTAGTCTATAACTCACTTTAAAAGTAGTTTATAACTCACTTTAAAGTAGTTTATCACTCACTTTAACTGTAGCCTATCACTTACTTAACAAAATTTTGTTCAATTAGTTTCGGTTGTCTCATTCAACATTTTGATTCTATCGTTTATCTTCAACGTTTCAATATTCTCGTATTTCATTGTTATAGTAAATTTATTGAAGTTCATCAGTTAAGAGTTCAATGATTGAAGTTTATCAATCCACTGATTGAAGTACATTAGTAAAGTTGATTGAAGTCTATCAATGTAAATGATTGAAGTCTGTAACCTTTTATCAATTTGGTGATAGAATTCAATCAGAATCAGTGCCTGGAGCTTGGTGGTGCCGGCGGCCGGTGATGAAAAACGACAAGTGTTTTACTTTGTTGGAAAGCTTTCTCTGTGTGAGCACAAATCTGGTCTCGATTTTGCAAACGGAGATCTCTAACTTCATAGATCTATAAATAAAGAAATGAATTTCAAGATTATTTCGTTGGAAAAAATGGAGAACAAGCTGTCGCTATTGCCCCCCGTATTTAGATCCAATGGAGAACAATCTAAATATTTTTAGGATGCACTATGTATTTTGTTTTTAAGATTTCATGATAACAATTAGTGAGATTGTCCACTGATTGAAGTCGACTTTTCAAGATTTGTTTTTGTTATGAATTTGAAGAGGTGTGAGAGGGCCAGGGGCAAAAAAAAAAAAAAAAATCAGAAAAAAGAAGGAAATGAGAGCTAGCCAAATATCAATTTTGAGGATTAAACCTGTGACGTGGTGTTGAACTGGATTACCTCTAAACAATGAAATCAAGAGCCACCAACCCTCCTTGAAGGGCTGACGTGGTGTTTCTACCTCAGTATATTAATACTTAGTTTAATAATTTAAACTAAAACTCTTTTTAATTAATATGTCTAACATAATTAATTAACTAGTTTGAACGATTCAAACTTATACTTTAACGAACAAGTTGTTCATGGTCTAACCATAAATTAGTATTTGCTTGGGCTAATGAGAGGCTGTTTGTTCAAGCCCAAAATTAGTTATTTTCTCAAACTTTAAATTTGAGGTTGTGTTTTTGTTGGGACAATGAAAAGTTCATGTTTGGGGGTGGCCTTGTCTAAGAAAAATTTGCAATTCTAAAGCAGATGGCAAGATAGAAATAAAAGAGTGTATAAGGAAACAACAGTTCTACTTCCATGATAATAAGGAATGATTCGTCTTTTGACGTTGTGTTCCCAGCCACTCACTACGACAATCCATAACGTGAGAGGTTTATTGACCCAACGTTGATTTGTTGGTCTCATCCATGCACATCAAATAATGCTTTCATAAAAAAGGAGTTCACAACTCACTTAGGATTAATAACATATTAGCATACGATCATCCTTGTGAAATATTTGATCTACGTCTATTACGAAATTACTAGACAAATCCAATACTTTTAGTTAGTCTTATGCAAAAAAACTCTTTTTGCATACACTCTCACTAATATGTCTCCACATGAATAATCAGAATTAGGTTGTCTACAACTATTGCAAAGCGGGTCGTATCAACTATGTCACCTAGACTTAAGTGTTCAACCATAATCAATATATTGTAGACAAGTTTAAGTTATTCACTTGGATCTAAATACACTTGTATGTCTCCACTTGTCCAAAATATTCATATTAATAACCATGGTAATTAATCAAAGCATTATGACCACATCAAGTTTATAATTAAAGATGCAATAAATGACGCACAAAAAACTTTGCATTAAAAACTACTAGATTTTTTGGTACGGACTCAAACAAGTAGTTCCAATTCAATATCTCACCTAGGGCGCGTTTGGCTACGGCGTGTTGGGATGGGAAGGGATGTGATGGGATGGGAAGGGATGAGAAGTGTTATTAAAACGGCGTTTGGGGTGATGGGTTGAGGTGGGAAGTGTTAGGAAAATGGTGTTTGGGTGGTGGGTTGAGGTGGGATAAAAGTAGATGGATGAGATTGATGTGATGATTTTTTATAAAAAGTAAATAGATTGTTTTTTTATAAAAAGTAAAATAATTAATAAATAATATTTTTAATTGAATATT
>JBBMEG010080762.1:0-10914 GCA_037832605.1 Cyclanthera cordifolia
CTTCCCTCCATCAAAATTCATCATCCAGCTTCCCCTCGCCATCCCTCCGCCGCCACTCCCACCCCCACCGCCGGCGCCCGCCGAAAGATAGGCGTCGCCGTTGACCTTTCCGAAGAGAGTGCTTTTGCCGTCCGCTGGGCTGTACAACACTACCTCCGTCCCGGCGATGCTGTTATTCTTCTCCATGTAAGCCCTACTTCCGTACTATTTGGTGCCGATTGGGGCTCCATCGACATTTCTCTGAACAGCTCCGGAGATAATCCCGATGACGAACATCCGGCCGATGGTGAGAACAATCAACATCAGAACAAGCGTAAACTGGAAGATGATTTTGACGCCTTCACTGCTTCGAAAGCCGCTGATCTCGCCAAGCCTATAAAAGATGCTCAGATTCCGTATAAGATACACATAGTGAAGGATCATGACATGAGAGAGAGGCTGTGTTTGGAAGTGGAGAGACTAGGGCTCAATGCCCTAATCATGGGCAGTCGGGGCTTTGGTGCAGCCAGGCGAGGTAACGACGGCGGGCTTGGGAGCGTTAGCGATTACTGTGTTCATCATTGTGTGTGTCCTGTGGTGGTGGTTCGGTTTCCGGACGAGAAGGACGGCGGTACCAGCGGCGGCGGTGTGGTGGAGCTGAAGGAGGAGGTTAACATCGAGATGAAGTCTGAATCTGAGGAAGCCGCCGAATAAGGTTAGATATCTCTGTTTGCTGAATATGTATCTTGTATTGTAATGAGTTTCCTTGGTTTGTTTTATGATTTAGTTTTCAATTGAAGCAAAGTTGAATATCCGGGTAGATCAGAATGTTATGATTCTGGCAAGTATTTTCCATTTTCATGTTTGTTTAGAAGAGCATGGCTATGGTGGAATTGTTTCTGTTCTTGCTTTAAATAACTTCATGTGATTATGTTATGTGTAGTTGATGGTAGAGCCTGTTGTGTGTTGATTAATTGTATACATTTTCATCTGGATTGGCGAAACTTTTTGAATGAATGTTTTCCTTTTTCTAATAAAAAGAGCAACGGTGAATAATAATGTTTGAGATGTTTGGATTGAGTATTGAAAATGAGCATTCACTAAAAACTCTTAAAAAATACATTCAAACGAGTTTTTGACTGCAATCATTACTTTTAAATACTCAATATAAATCCTTGTTCTAAATACTAATTTTAAATATTTTTGAAAAACTATATCCAAATAAGTTTTTGACTACCTACACTACTAATCATTTCTTCTAAATATTCGAAATAAATCATCATTCTAAATACTCTTAAAAACTACATCCAAACTAGAAGATTTCGACTATAATCATGACTAATAATTACTTCTAAATATCCAAAATAAATCCTCATTCTAAATACTATTTTTACGTACTCTTAAAAACCATATCTAAACAAGTTTTTAACTACAATCATTACTTTTAAATATTCAAAATAAATCTTCATTCTAAACCCTAATTTTAAATAATCTTATAATCTCAATTCAAACATCCTTTTGAGCAGGAATTTTGGAGAAAGTTTGACCAAACTGTGATTTTCATATGGATGTCTAAACTTTGATAATGATTGTTCTTGTTGCATTGAATGTTCGATGTTTACTTGGGACTTGGAGCAGTTATCATTCTTCTTAATAGGGACTTGGCTAGGATGTGGTATTTTGAAAACATTTTTAGAATTACTATGTCAAATACTAATCTCACTGTGAACATGGAGGATTCATCGATTGGACTTGTGTTTTTCTTTTTATATTCATGAGTGTTTAGGCTAGTTTACGCTACTCTCAATGGACAAGTGTTCAACTCTACTACGTTTAGTTGTCAAGGAACTCATATGAAATTGATTTCAAGATAAATGACCATCATAGATTGAACTTAATTTCTTTTTAGCTACCCAAAACCTTTTTTTTTTTTTACATCCAATGGCTAGGCCAGTTTACGACATTGACTCTACTACACTCGCTTGTCAAAGAAACTCATGAAGTTAATTTTGAGGTGGATGGTCATCATGGTTTAAACTCATTTCTTTTAGTGTCTACGTTAGTTTACATTAATCTCAAGAGACAACTGTGTGAGTCTACTACATTTGGTTGTTAAAGAAACTCATATGAAATTAACTTTGAAGTAGGTGGTCATCATGAAATGAACCCATTTTTTTTAGCTCTCAAAACTCATGTCTTCACACACCCACACACATATATATACACACATATACACACACACACACATATATATATATATTGTGAGTATCTGGTCGATTTAGGCTAATCTCAAGAGACAACTTGCCGACTCTACTACATTCGGTTGTGGAAGAAACTCGCATGAAATTAATTTTGAGGTAAGTAGCCATCATGGATGAATCTATTTCTTTTTAGCTCCTCGGAACTCTTTTGACACGTCTTGTGAATTTTGATCTATAGAGTCGTTGTAGGATCAATAAAAAATTACAAGAATGAGTAATTTGGTTTGAATTTTGGACCCAAAGGGTGGCGCGATGGTCAAAAGCTTGAGTTTGAAGATATGTTCTCTCGAAGTTCTAGGTCAGAGACCTACTAGTTGCATTGATTTGTAGATATATTTCGTGTCTCCATTCCTTCGATGTCTCCGGGTGTCAATTTGTGGGGCAAAAATTCGATTTCTTGATTTCATAAAAAATGGTTAGAATTTGAAAGGTCGAAAGTCATCATAAACTCACTCTAAACTTAAGTGATCAGTCATCATAAATTAATTTCATTTGAATTTGACAACCAAAAAGTTCAATTTTCCCTTACCCTTACCATTGAGTGTTTTTTGCTCTTAGGTTTGATCGGTTCTACGTAACTTATGAAATAGTTTGTTTCTTATTTAAAAAAAAGTCGGATGGTTGTCTACACACATCACAAAATAATAAAAAGTAGGTGTAGTTTTTTTTTTTGGAAATTAGAATATAGAAACTTCATTTGACTGTACCTGGGGTAATCGTGCCAATTCCTAAGTTAGGTATCAGGAGACATCGAAGAAATGGAGGCACGGGAGTTGTTTACAAATTAATGTTAGAGGTGAGTCTCAAACCTAGAACCTTGAAGGGAGCCACCTTCAAAACCCAAGTCTTCAACCATCGTACCACTCTTCCGAGACAAAAGTGAGTGTAGTATGAATGAAGTTTTCCTTATTTGCTTATGTAGGTCCCCTTTCTTGCCATTGCTATTTCTAGTAAATAGAAACTATGATATAAGAAATATAGGACCAAAAAGTTATAGATCTTCATTTCTTCTTAATCTTGATGGCATCCTGATATCACCAAAAACAAATGAACATTTTTACACAGTTTTAGTGAATTATATTCAATTCAAATTATGTTATTTATATTCAAATTAGAGAAATGAATTGTAAAATAATTTGTTTCAATGATATCTCGATTTAATTCTTGATGATCACTTAAGATCACCATGAATTAATTTATTTACGAGTTTCTTTTGATATCTGAAATGATATGTCTCCTTAGAATAGTTGAGGTGTGTGCAAGTTGATCTGAACCGATAAAAAGAAAGTGGGTTATAAGGTAACTTTGCTGCTCTTCCTTTTTGGTAGGGATGATTTCAGTTCAGTTTTGTGTTACATTGACAACCAAATCAATAGGTTCAAGTTTTCAATATTTGGTGAAAATATTTTTTTGATTTTTGATTGGGAGAAACAAGTCGCCACCTCCACTCAAATCCATTGCTCCGACGGCCTCTTAGTTCTCTAGTTGACGCTTTTGGTTTCGTTAGTACCCATATTTTGTTAGTTTCTATTTATGTGTTACTTTCTTTTCAAAATACAGGTCTTCGCATGGAAGTGAGAATGTTGAAGAAGATGATAATAATTTTAATTAATAATCTTTTCTTGTGATCTCTCGTACATATGTAACTATGGTTAAAAAAAAAATTAACTATTATTTTTAAACTTTTTAAAAAGTAGAAGACTAAAATTAAACATTTGAAAATTTAAGGACTAATATGGAACAATAAGACGGTTAAAGGATTAAAATAATATTTTAACCTAATTTATTATATTTTAAAATTAATATTCAAAATATAAAGATCATATGACTTATAATTGTAAACTGATGCCTTTTGTTTTAAATGTAAGTAAATTTTTGGGATTTGTTTGGTCCAGTTCTAAGGTATGGATCAAAGTTCAAGATGTTGGGTGAGTGTTTTTCACCCTTATGTTTGGCCTTGGAAAGTTGTGTTATAATATTTTATCTTATATTTTATTAATATTGAAATGGTAATGAATCAAATTCAAAATTTTTTATTTAAATTAAAACTGGATAAGAGTAGAATTCTAACGACATCTTATATAATTTAGTAAGCATGAGAATACAAGTTTGAATCTCTTCTTCGATATTGTTAAATTTTATTGAAACAATAAAATTTTTAAATTAAAAAAAAAAAAAAAAAAAAAAACCTGTCAAGCAGCCAAAATAACAAAAAACATTCCTCTAAAATTTATTTACATTGCATTTGAACTTATACATTAAATATGTGGTTATGTCTTTTTATCTCGATCATAATTCTGATAACTTATAAAATAATGTAATTTTTCTTTTCAAAACTAATTAATACTGACTAATGTAGCTGATTTATTTTACGGGATTTTTCATGCATATTATATAAAAAAAGAAATTCATGTATATAGCGAAATCATGAAAATATTTCATGTATAGTAGAAATTTGAGTCGCTCATGTTCCATTCAATTCAGTTGATTGCCTTTGATAAGTAGTTCACCGATTACAGTAGTCCAGCTCATAGTCTTTGATCAGTTGTTCATCCGATAGTTTTTGATCAATTCGTCGGAGAAAGAAGTAAAAATGAATGAAAGCTTGGTAGGTATAAAATATTTAAAAGAAATAAAAAAGTTAAAATAGGAACGAAAAATTTATATTCGGGCTTGGTGACATATTTAATGGGTTTACTAATTTTAGCAAGTGTCTTATAGTCACTAATTCGGGTCTGATTTTTTGAACACGTTGTTTGCTTCCATCACTAAAAATGAGTGTGATAAAGTCCTTGTTGTAATGTGGAGCTTGTGACAATTTAACAACTTTATTGTAATAATAACGTTGTTATTGATATCCGCAATTTTCTTGGGATGATCGATAAAAATATTAATACTTATTGTTTGGTTTCTCTACCTCTTTTACGTATGTGTGATGTCAAATGGGTTGCTCCTCCTCGTGGTTTCTAGAAGCTTAATTCTGATGCAGCCATGTTTCCTTCTTCAGGTTAAGGTAGAATTGGCTGGATTATTCGTAACTAGTGAAGAGTCCTAATCGTGATAGGTCGGAAGCCTAGACAGATGAACTCGAGTGTTGAAGCTAAGCTTCATTGGGTTCCCCTATTATGGTGGAAAACAAAAGGGGTATGGATAGTAATTTCTATTTATTTTAGAAGTATTCAAGACTTTGACTCTCTTACCAAACCAGCTATAGTTCAACAAGATAACCAACTAGCAAAACGATGACTACAATTTTCTAGGCCAGGCCATTGATAACTGAGAATTGTTTAGGGCTTTTCTCAAACTCTGGTTTCTCCATGGATCCTCGACACCAGCTTCTAAATCCCACCATGGAACCCGACCCGAAACTACCCAATATCAAAATTCACCATCCAGCCTCCCCTCGCCACTCCTCCGCCGCCACTCCCACCGCCACACCCACCCCCACCGCCGGCGCCCGCCGCAAGATTGGGGTGGCTGTGGATCTCTCCGAGGAGAGTGCTTATGCTGTTCGTTGGGCTGTACAAAACTACATCCGCCCTGATGACGCTGTCATTCTCCTCCATGTCAGCCCGACTTCCGTTCTCTTCGGCGCCGATTGGGGCTCTATCGACATAACTCTCGATAACCCTAGCGATAATCCCGACGACGAGGATCGTGCCGAGCGGTCGAAACGTAAATTGGAGGACGATTTTGATGCATTTACGGCCTCCAAAGCTGCCGATCTAGCTAAGCCTTTGAAAGATGCTCAGATTCCGTACAAGATTCACATAGTGAAGGATCATGATATGAGAGAGAGGCTCTGTCTGGAAGTGGAGAGATTGGGGCTCAATGCCCTGATTATGGGCAGTCGGGGTTTTGGTGCTGCTAAACGTGGAAATGATGGTCGGCTCGGGAGCGTCAGTGATTATTGTGTAAATCATTGTGTGTGTCCTGTAGTTGTGGTGCGTTTTCTTGATGAGAAGGATGTTGGGATCGGCAGTGGTTCTGTGGATCTTACCAAAAAGTCTGCAGCTGAGGAAGCAGAGTCTTAATGTTAGGTATTTCTGTTTGTTGAGTTTGGTTCTTACACTGTAACTGATTACTAGCTTTCGCTGCTTAGAATTAATTTTCTATGAGTTTACTAAGTTCAACTATTGTCCATGAGAATAGTCTAGTTGCTCGTGAGCTAACCCGGGCAATCACTGGTATAAAAAAAGGTATATATTGAGCCTTTTTTGCTTGATTTCTGAAACTAGAAACGATTTTCAGGCTGCTGTTCTATTAGTTTTCTATTGGAGTAGAGTTGAATGCACTCACAAGTCACAATGCTATTACAATCTCTCAACTACTTCACAATTTCATGCTTTTCCATACCTCTAACTACTATTTTAAGAGCATTGCGTTGTGGATTTACTCTCATTTAAAGAGCACTGCGTTGGGAGATTAGGATTTGATGATGAGGACCTATGGGGTGTTTGACAATGTCGTTTTCCGAGTACAACTATTATGATATACCACTTCGTTTCTTTTTGTAATGTTACATGGGTCGTTTTTTTTATAACTGGAAAATTGGGGTCGCCCACCTATAGACAGCCTTTTGACTTAATAATTGGCTGTAATTTGGTTTTTTTTTTTTTTTTTTTTTTTCCGATTTGTGTGGGTCACCGTTTTTTCATGACAATCTTCTCTGCATCGTTTCAATTTTATCAGCCTGAAGGGATGTTACATGGGTGGTTCACTTCTGATAATGACAGTCCCAAATTCTTTGTTGTCTTGAGTGATCAATGTTTACGTAAAACTCCTTTGCCTGCCTCTTTGGGAATATGGCTGATTCTTCAAACATACATGCTGCGAGTTTGATCTTCAGAAGACAGTTCGTGGAGTTGAATTATTGTTTTTTAGAAAACATCCTCAGAAAAGAAATGAAAGAATACAAACAAGAGCATACAAAAAAAAGAGCCACATAAGGAATCCCCTTTGAAGAAATGGACTCCAATCTAGTTAGATAATATCCAAACCAGAGATTGATTTCCCCATGTGCAATTAAGGATATGTAACTAGTGCCTCTGTCTTAATATCTGTGTAATTCTGTAGCTCATCCTACTGAAAATGAAGTAAAACGACGATTCTCAAATTTATATTAGTATACTCAAACATATTATCAAGTTTATATAATCTTTATATTTGTGGTTAATTTTCCTTGTATTTTTTCATGTAGTTTTGTGTTGAAAAGCTTGCTTCTCATCCTGATTAGCTGGGGTGCCAACTAAATTGTCCGTTCTGAGTCTGAGTTAAAGCTCCCTGTTTTCCGAGGCCAAAGAAACTGGTGAATAAGAAAAAAAATGTCTGAATGATTTTAAGTTGCTGTCTGACCTTTCAAATTGTTTAGTTGTTTTGATATCAATACTATTTATCCGTTTTCTGCCACGTTTATTTATTTGGTTTATAATTGCTGAAGTCATGGAACAAATTACAAATATTACTTGATTTTCTCATCAATGGTTGTGCTGTATATACCCCCACTTCCTATGTGCTTCAAAACTAAAAATCTCTATAAACCCCCATTAAATGCTTTATTACCCTATCCAAATGGTGTATAAACAAACTATATGTCCCGTGAAAATAGTTGAGTTGCGTGTAAGTTGGTATAGACACTCATGCATATAAAAAAAAAACTTCATCACCCTTCTTATAGTTACTCAAAATAAGCCCTCTAGTTTTTGAGGATATAGTCGCTAGACATGATGATCTGGAACACTCTAAGTGCTACTGTTGTACATAATTCATCAAAATGAAACACAGTCCACAATAGAAAGTGGTAAATACTTCTTCGATTAAACCACGAATTAGCCTAGTGGTCATAGGGATCTTGGAAAAATAAGAGGATATAGTTTTAATTTATGGTGGTCACCTACCAAGAATTGATATCTTTGTCATTTGAGAACCCCGCAACGAGACTTTTTTAGCTTAGTGGCTATCGCATTTTTTTACCATGAGTCATCCACCTTATGGTACAAGGTCATTGTGTTTAAGTATGGGTCTGTCTCCTTTAGTGGTTCTAGGATAAACCCCTCTACTTTTTGTTCCTTGCCTTTTTTACTTGATGAAAAATCACTCGGTGGTTGAGGTTGAGGTCCTGTTTCATCTGAGGCTTAACTTTTCCTAGGGGAGTTCTGTTATATTATGTCTGCTGTTGGGATCCTTGACTTCTCCTTCAAGGCTTTTTTTCTTCAGTCTTGTTAACCTCTCCTCCTTGTAGACTAAGTGGTGCAGAAGGTACCTGCCTTGGTGGTGCATTCTTTGTTAGGGAGGTGGATGAGGACCTTAAATCAAATTCTTTGGCAATGCGACTCAAATTTGAGAAAGGATTTTTTAAGACACCAGGAGCCCTGAAAATCACAAGAGATCAATAATATACACAAGACAAGGATGAAAATAATAAGATATACTAGAACACACTTATTATTCTTGTCAGATTATTTGTCTACCTTGCATTTTATATCTTTTTATCCTTAATTTTCAGCCACTTATTATTGTCAGATTATCTGTCTACCTTGCATTTTACTTTGACCAATAATTGTGACTCTTTATCTTTGTGGGGGGTGAGTGTGGGGGGTTTTGAAGGTGATGACATTCCACTGTTCACTTGACTTTCATTTGAATTAGTTAAATGCTTGTAAGTTGAAAAGGCAAGCATAGAATTACCTTGAACTAGATGCACAATATCCCCCAGGTGCTAGAAGAGGACCTCCAATTTCCCATCCAAGTAGCAAGAACGATCAACCGACATGATGGTCGATCGGGGCAAATGAAGTAATATGTAGCTTTTGCTTGGCTGAGTACTGCAAACGTGTGATCACGAGAGGAGAAAAGAAAGTAAGACTAACGGTGAAGAAACATTGAAAATAGAAGATTCGAAATCGACATGAATGAAGATAGACTTAGAGAGTTGTCGATGCCTTTCACTAATAGCTTGACTAACAAATAGTTTTGTTATCGGTGTGGATTCATTTCTCTGAGTGAACATCTTCATTCCTCTGAGTGAACATCTTTGTTAGCAAAGTCGAAGTGTTTTGTTTAATCCCCTTCTTGTAGCTCATCTAAGTTGAGGTAGGTTTGAATTCAGATATATTGGTTGTGAATTATACATTATGCCACTGAATTTATATTTGATTGATGTAACTCTAAAGAATAAAAAATAAAAAAAATTAGGTGGTATGGATGTAAAAGTAGTTATTTTTTGATTAAAATATCATTTTGGTCCCTAGATTTTGAGATTTGTTTCATTTTGGTTCATAAACTTGGCCCTTGATTGAACTTTATGTTAAGTTTTATTAAAAAAGTAATCATCTTCTCTATTCACATATTTTCTTTATTTATATTAAAATTATTAATAATGTTGAAGCAATATTAAAAAAAAATCAAGTTTATTATAGGGATCAATTTTATTTTATTTTTTAATTTTAGAGACTAAAATGATTTATTATTTTTTTTTTTTTTTGAAAGACGAGTGAACTAAACCTGGACATTTGATAATCTATGAACCAAAATGGAATAATTCTATAGATTAATATTAAACTTTTGAAAATCCAGAGAGGAAAACGAAACAACCTTCAAGGATTAAAATGATATATATATATATTTTTTTTTATTTTTTTTTTTGAATAATTAGTTGAAATATATAAACTAACAAAGCTAAAATGGTTGTGAAGAAAGTTTCCCAAATTGATTTGATTTGATAGTGGACTAGTTGAAAGTTGCAACTAGAATAATGGCAAGAACATAAAATAAAATGAATAACATGATTGGAAGAATCATGGCAATTTCTATATTTAGGTTCACCTTTAATCAAGTTGAACACTGCCACACACAAATGAGGCCAACAATTGGAGGATATAAATGGTTGGTTGATTTAATTCAAGTCAAATCCATCCCTTCACACATGATACAACCCATTTAATTAAACTTATGCCAAACAGACCCCATGTGTAATTTCTTTTTTTAAAGCAAAAAAAAAAACCAAGGGAATCTCAATAAATTAAATAATCTTTAATTAGTTTGTATACAAGTCATTAGTCTTTGTCCAGACGATCAAGAGATTACGAGTTTATTTTTTTCATTTGAGTTGTTGTATACTAAGAAAAGCGCTTATATGAATGTCAACTTTAGCAATAGCTTGATATTAGTGTTGACTAAATTATCAAGTAGTCTTGAGTTTAAATTTTTTTAAGCGTTTGTGATTTCGGTTGATTTTTGTCGATTTTGTGCTCGTATGAAATTAACTTATAGGTGAATGATCACCATGAATTGAACTTATTACCTTAATTTTAAGGTCTTTCTTGACCACTAAGCCATTTCATAGTGGTTCAAACTCACAAAAAAAAAAAAAAAAAAGAAACCACAAATAAATAATTCATATTCCTAAATAAGTCAATTTACTCTTATTTTTCTATCTCCTTACCTCAACTTCAAAATTTAAACCCCCGCAAGCAAAAATGAAATCCAATGATAGTTAATAGCAATCATCTATAGAGGGATTGTAAATTCGAGTTCATTAAATTTTAGGTATTTAACATGAATATTTAATTTGAATATAATTATTACATATTCATCCGAAATTGATTTTAATTGCAAAGGTATTCAAATGGATTTTTATATTTTTAATAATCCCTAAATGCCCCTTTCTTCAACC
>JBBMEG010080764.1:0-10908 GCA_037832605.1 Cyclanthera cordifolia
ATTTAAACTACATTTGATGTATCATTATTATGAGAGAAATAAAATTAAGGTTTAGTTTTTTTCCTAATTATCTTCAATAATAAATATGAGTTTTCTTTTCCCCCTTCCCTCTCTTGAACTGTGATTCATACTTCCATTTTAGAAGCAGTTTTTAGTAGTAATAGACAATGAAAAAATTCTTGTACTGTTGAATGAATTGCAATATCCTTGACTGTGTATATTAATTCATCCTTAATTGTTATTGTTTTCTGTTTTCTGTTGGAATGATGAAGAATGGGTAAAACAATTATAGCCTTTCTGTACTTTGTAATACCATACTGTTCCTGTAGCTGACATATATACGCTGTGAAAAATGTTGTAACTTCATGATTTGGGTTTCTCATATGAATCTTCTATATATGCATCCTTGTAGCAATTCTGTGTTTTGATGTTGGTATTTCAGGGAACATTGGAAATGTGCCTCTCGTTCTCATTGCAGCTCTCTGTAGAGATGCTTCTAACCCTTTTGGTGATTCAGAGAAATGTAGCACTAATGGGACTGCTTACATTTCATTTGGCCAGTGGGTGAGTTTTTCAGAAGTTTGGGCCAACCCATTTGGGACCTGTGCATTTTTTTGAAAAAAAATTCATCGAACATTTATCTATGTTGGATATTATTTTGTTTTTAATTTTAACAACTTTCCCATCATTAATCAGTGTAGATAGTAGATAACTACATAGTCCATCCATGACTTAGCTATATTCATTCCTACTTTGGACCCTATGCATGACAATACACAATTTTGGGGTGTTTGTGGCAAGAGTATGAAATGGGAAGAATGAGAATAATTCTTTGGGCCACTAGTTCTCCAAAATCACCTTTTTATACTCCTCCTAGCTACTTTTTATTCTTCTCATTACAACTTTTATTCTCCCAATAAGTATTTTTCACTCTCATTATACTCTCATTATTTTATTTTCCCAATTCTCTTCACCCTAAACATAAATAATCAATTCTTCCTATAATCATTCCATTCAATTTTAACACAAATAATCATTATCCCCGTAATCATCATTTTTCCTATTCTCCCCATAATTCTCATTCCTCCCATATCATTCTCATTCTCATCTCATTCCTCCAAACACACACCCTTAGTGAAAAATAGATTAAAATGAAATCTTTGATACTTGATAGATAAGTACACCATTATTCTAACTGACTTTAAATTCCTTTTTTACCAGTACTCCCTTTGCAATTAACTCAAGATGTGCCTTTTTGTAACTCCTTTCAGGCGATCCTACACTGTTGTAGGCAACTTTCATGTTATCAATGGTTTTATATTTTGGGCAATAAAAATAACAGTTTCTTCCGGCTAAAAAATTTAGCTAATTTTACTCAACAGAAATACTAAATAATACCCCTACAATTATTTCTTAATATGAAGGTTGGTGCTATTATCCTCTATACCTATGTTTATACGATGTTGGCACCTCCTCTTGAGGGTACATTTGACATTAAAGATGAAAGCATACCAGTTACAAACCTGCAAAAGGATAGTACACCTGCGCATGTTCCATTGCTCATTCAGGAGGCAGCTTCAACAAATTCAAATCCTTTAAAGAAGGAAGAGGTGGGAGACCTTATTTTGATTTGCTATTAATACTGTGATATTTAGTTAAATGGACCATGTGAGGCTCATTTTTATTAATCAATTGATATTGCTTAATGAGCATAGTTCACCAGTAAATGACATTCAAATTCCCCATGCCAAATGTCCAATAAAATTAAATTAATCATACCATGTTTTATATTTTTAGAAATTTCAATATTTGAACTTGGTTCAATTGGCCATTTTTATACTAGTATATGTCATTTAATATGGAGTATTGATGTAAATTTTATCATATTTGATTCTGAGCAGATGGTCTGTTGTTGGGTTACTCATAGTTCATTTCTGTTGCCATAGTTAGTTATGGTTTTATGAAACAGATCTACTATTTGTTATCAAAGCTAACCTGTTAACTAATCGAGATTTTGGATAAGTTATGTGTCAATTCTCGATTTCTCTTTTCTTTTTTCTTTCAATCTAACCAGTAAACAGTCATTCTTTCTAAGATTATGAAGGTTTAGATGACTACTTACTTTTGGGCTTTGTTAGGTTAGCTAAAGTTAATGTTTATCCATCCCATCTTATCTTTAGAAATAAAATACAAATTTGGAGTCGCCTTTCATAATTTTCTTTTTTATGCAGACTAAGGGCTTCCTTATGTATTGGTTTGAGAAATTGAAGCTGAAGCAAATTTTGCAGCCTCCTATCATTGCTTCGGTTAGTATAGATCTTTTACTTTTATGAATTGTAGTTGCGTGATCAAGGGTTTTATGAAACATGCTGTAATTAGTGAATAACAGATAAAAATTTCATGGGAGCGTCTGTTTCATCCTCTTCTGGAATTGTACACAGAAATTATGTATTACAAAAAATGAGTTGGGTTTGTTCACTTGTATAGACGAAATTTGAGAAGGGAAAAAGAGAAAATGGAGATAAATATATGACAGAGTTTCACAGGAGAAAATATGTATCCCAAAGTTAGAGTAATGTTCTTAATTGGCCTACTAATGTTCTTATATAATTGATGAGGTTTATGAACTTCCAGATTTGATAATCTTTCCACATTCTTCTGTCGTTTTTCTTAATTGTTTATGCAATCTGTTGCAGGTCCTAGCCATGGTAATGGGTGTAATACCATTCTTCAGGCGGTTGATCTTTACTCCTGATGCTCCATTATTTTTCTTCACTGATAGCTGCATACTTCTCGGGTAAACTCTGGAAAATTCTTAACAGTAGTCTTGCTGAAGTTTTTTCTTCTAGTTGTTGTCTTTACTTGACCTTAGTATTTTGTATTATTATTCTTTCCATCTTGCTCATCAATGAGCTTGCAACTAAGGTTCTTTTCTTTGGGGGTTCCTTCTAGTCTATTGTTTAGAATAGCTTCTAGCTGCCTTCACTTAAATTTCTATATTCCTAAATATTTGATCTTAAGGTTTTGGTTGGGTCTCTGTTTCAAGTCAAGAGCTAAAATCCCTAGAGTTTGTGAGGCATGACCATGTCATAAAGATTCAACTTAGCTACTAACGCGGTTCCATGTATCTCTTTGGCTTTTGTTTCCTTACCTCTCAAAGAGGATGCCAACATAGTTCCGAATCAGGTTGAAGTGGAGAAGGTTTCTGGTAAGGCAACATTTTTATTAGTTCAAGTCCTTTTGTGGAGAATCCAAAAGCAAAACCATGCGGCTTTCCGAAATGGACAATACCATCCCTTTGTGAACATGTGGAGACCTATTGTCCTAACACTTATTTCTTCTCCGGCCTCATTGTAGTTCCTTCTTACGATGTGATGGTGTGGTTTATTCTTGTTGCTCTGAAATTAGTACTCCACCAATTTGTCAGCAAATACATTAAGAATTTGATAGGACCCTCTTATCAAGGTCATTATTAGTTAGTTACAATTAGGGTGGTTAGTTTGTTAGCCTTAGTGGTTATATATTGTACTCTTGCCTCTAATCAAAAAAACAAGTATATTCTTAGTGACTCAATTGAGTGAGACCCCTCCTTTGATAGAGTTAGGCTCTATCAGAAATACAGAGAATATCTCGGCCACAATGACAAATTGAAGACATAAACTATCAGCATTTGGAGTATTCCAGTATGGGCGTTATATGTATTAGCTTTCCAGAAATTAAACAAAGAAAATAAGAACACTCCCCAGCTATTGGAGATGTTAAAATCTCCTTCTCAGGAAAATCCCTCACCAAAAATATACCATCACTTTCTGTCCCTAGCTTTACTTACATACTGCTCCCCCTGACAACTTCACGAGCCCACTATGAACCAACCTCAATTGAATTTCATTGTTCTCAAGGGGTGGCACAGTTGTCGAAGGCTTGAGTTTCGAAGGCGTGTTTCCTCAACATCCCAAGTTCGAGACCCACCTATGACATTAAGTTTTGAACACCTTCCGCGTCTTCATTCTTTCGATGTCTCCCGGAGTCTAGCCTAGGAACGGACATGATTACCCCAAGTATAGTAGAGTGAAAATTCGATTTATCAGTTTCCAAAAAAAAAAAAATGTGGGAGATTGAGATCTAACCATATAATACTTTCGTAGCATCTGATATTTTACCTGGTTAGATTATCTAAGCTCAGTAAATGTACATTACATTTTTTAGTAAACTATGCAATTTATTATAGTTAGTATATGACAAAATCATGCAACCTCCTAAAAATTGTGTGTTTTTGAACCTGGAGTTGGATGTTAAAAACAGATATGAACCTGAATCTGTAATCTTTAAAATAGATCATAGATTGAATAGTTTTGAAAAACTAGGATGTGAGGAATCTAACAATGCTTGTGGTTATCAGGGAGGCTATGATTCCGTGCATCCTTTTGGCATTGGGAGGAAACCTTATTGAAGGTTAGTTGAAGAGATATATTGGTTATTCGCCTATAAGAGCAGAATTCAAACGAGCAACTTTTACACCTTCTTACTTTGGAAGAGCTGACGTACACCTTTTGATTTGAAGATAGAATATTACGACTTCAATTTGTTTTCAGGTCCTGGAAGTTCGAAACTTGGGCTACGGACTACCGCTGCTATTATTTTTGCGCGGTTGTTTTTGGTTCCTCCAACAGGACTTGGCATTGTCATGTTGGCTGATAAGCTTGGCTTCCTTCCTCCCGATGACAAAATGTTCCGATTCGTCCTTCTTCTTCAGCATTCGATGCCAACGTCTGTCCTCTCGTGTAAGTTTTAGTCTTGCCAACGAATTTGGATTGATTAAGATCTACGATTTATTTGTATTGAACGACTAATTAGAGTAATTAGAGGTATTTGGACCTTTTCATACTCGTGAGATCACTCATGCTCTAGGTTATCACTCAAAATATTTCATGCATTTCTCCTTCCTGCTAGCAAACTCTAGGCCCAATCCTATCACAAAAATATATTGGAAAACAAGAATTACTAGATAAACCCTAACATAGCTTGAGTATGCTGCTAATCGAGGACCCAAAACTACTAAGGGGATGTTTGGGCCACAATTAATAAAGGGGAGAAAGGGAAGGGGGATAAGTTTTTGTGTTTGAGCCATCGAGAATCATTCCACACATAATCAGGTTTCTCCAAAATCACCATTTTATTCTCTTCATGACTACTTTCTATTCTTCCCGTAACAACTTTTTATTTTTCTCATAACTATTTTTCACTCATATCTTATCCATTATTTTATTTTTCTCATTATCATTCTCTTCACCCCAAACATAATTGATCATTTTCCCCATAATCATTTTCTTTCTCATTCTCTTAATTCTCATTTATTTTGCCTCAAACACATCCTAAATAATTCAATATCTTCTCTAGATCCCTCTCATTCTATTTATAAACAGATAACTAACTAGCTAATTTTCTTTATACCTTTGCTATGACCTACTTGAAGTCTAAAAGGATGGCACAACAGAGAAAATGAATACTCTGATCAACTATACAAACTAATCTGTAACGTTTGCGTTGGTATTCCTCTCTTTTTAAAGGCATTCTATTTATAAGTAGGTAGTTAACTAACTCTCTAGCCAATTTTCTTTATGGCTTTACTATTGACCTACTTGAAGTCTAAATAGATGGTACGGTCGTAAAAATGAGTACGTTGATCAGTCTAGACAAACTAATCTGTAACTTTTGCGTCGATATTCCTCTCTTTAAAAGGGAGAAGAGAACGTCGTTAAGTTTCAATACATGTTCGAACCCGTGAAACAAATGATTTTGTGTAGGTGCCGTGGCTACTTTGAGGGGTTGCGGTCGAGAATCGGCTGCTGTTCTTTTCTGGGTTCATATATTTGCTATCATCTCAATGGCTGGATGGTTCATTCTCTATTTCAGGATACTCTTCTAAGAATAAACAGTCACATTGTGTTGAAATTCTTCTGCCTTATTCTTTATTGAATCTGTGTCAAGTAGAGAAAATCAATGTCGTCTAGAAATAGTTCTTTTTTTATATATATTGAGATGTACCGCAAAGCTAAGCGATCGAAAAGATTACATTTTTTTATTTAACAAGCTGAGAGATTACAACTTGCAATTTGAAAATACATATTAATTATTACTCGAAAATATATGTCAATTATTGTTGGTCGAGTTTACTTTGATCACTCGTCAAAATTCTTGATGGCAAATGTCTGTTGCTTGAATATATATATATATGTTTATGTGTGTGTGTATATATATATATAAAATATCAAACAACAGACATTTGACATCAAACTACACTCATAATTAAAGATCATCATAAAATATATATATATATATATATATATTTATGTGTATATATATTTTACGATGATCTTTAATTATGGTGTGGTTTGATGTCAAATGTGTGTTGTTTGATTTTATTTATATATATACATACACACACAAAATGACAATGTTTAAATGGATACAAATAGTGATTAAAATGTATATTTTAGAGTAAAATACAATTTTTTTTTTTTTACCATACGAGTGATTTAAATTTATTCATTTTGCTAGCATAAAAGAAGTTTTTTTAAAAGGAATAAATTATGGAAAATACCATAAAATGATGAGCTTTAAATTAATTATACTCAAATTTTAAAGCCTAAACTTTAAAAAGGTTAAGTTAAGTTTTGTTTCCATCATATTTTTTATTTCAAAAAAAAAAAAAATTAACTCATTTCTTCATGCTTTTGTAAATTAATTATTTATGAAAGTTTTTTTTTTTTTTGAGATGAACTGAAATACAACAACTAGGAAGTAATAGTTTGAACCACTACACTGTTGTTTAAATCATGTAAGTAAATAGGAATGATACAAGATGAGACTTCTTCAATCCAACCGTCGATTTGAGCATTATCCTAAATAGCCTCCTCAGCCAAAACATGAGCAAGTTGATTTCCAAGAGGGTTGCACTAAGTAAAAGAGCAGGAATCTTACGTATTTGCAAAGCGTAGAATGTTAGTCACCACCAAAGCCTATTAGAGCGATCCTCCTCATTCCGAACGATCTTGTTAATCATCGTGGATGAATCCTACTCAACTATACTGCTTCTAAAACCTAAGTCTCGAGACCATACGATACCGTCCCGAATAGCAATTTTTTTTTCAATCTCAACACTCATCATCATTTGCATAGGTCGCACCAACGAGGTCATAACTTCTCCTTTCACATTTCTAATTATGCACCCTATTCTAGCCTTATTTCCTGCAAAATTAAACGTCGCATTAGAGTTCAATTTATAAAGCAGTCCATTAGGAAGCTTTCATTTGTGTTCATTTGTTTCCGGTTTTGGAATATTCATAACATTATTATTTGTATTGGCACAAATAAATTCATCATGATAATTTTGGCAAGAAACCCAATCCATAGGATAAGTATTCCTCCCATCAATAATTTCCATAACCGCAGAGTTCTTGTAATTCCATATACCCCAGCTTAATATAATAAATTTATCAAACAGATTAGAATTCCAATGTTTAGAGTACCACAAAATGATATCCCTAACATTACTTGTATTTATGGGTCAGGATAAATTAGAAAAAATGAGTGGTTTTCCATCTGACTTTTGAAAAGGGACAATCCCAAAGGGCATGGGAGACGGACTCATACCCTCTACTACACCTACCACATTTTGTCGATAAAACAATATATTTTTTAAAGAGAGCGGGAGGAGTTGGGAGAAAATCATGAAAACATTTCCAAATGAAAATCTTTATTTTAGAAGGCACCAAGAGTTCTAAACTTTTTTCCACTAAGAGCTAATAGTATCGTTAAGGGATGATGAAGACCAATTGATTAAACTAGATGTTAAGCGGTACGCTGACTCCACTGTATAATATCCATTTCGATCGTAGTGCCACATTAAGGAATCATGTAAATTAGCCAAATTAGGCCTAGTCCGTGGGATAGAAAAATGATATTAGTATCATCCGGATCAAACAGGGAACAAGGCTTGAATTCTACGATCCATCCTGAAGCAGCAATGAACTAACCATAGCCCCTGAATCAACCCTATCACCATTCCAAATTTTAAATGTAGAAGGACGATGGATCCAAACGTGAGACAAGATAGAAACTGAAGTGTCGTTCCCAATACGCCACCTTAACCCTTTAACTAACAAATCCTGACCCCAAAGAATACTTCTCCAAATATAAGAGCAATTACTAGGGGTGGTAGCCTCCGAAAATTATTATTTGGAAAGTACTTACTCTCAAGATTTTTAGACAGAAAAGAATTGGGTTTAGCAACCAAACACCAACCTTGCTTAGCTAGTAAGGCTTGATTGAAAAGCTCTAGATTTCGAAAACCCAATCCTTCCTCAAACTTGGATCGACACACATTCCACTTAGCCAAGTGAATCTTGTTGTAACAGTCAGTGTTCCCCACCAAAATCTAGCAAAACTTTGATGACATTCTTTAATTAAGCTCTTAGGGTGTTTAAAACAAGACATAGAATAAGTTGGGATAGCTTGAAGCACCGTCTTATTGAGAATTTATTTCCCACCAACCATTTATATTTCCATTTAAACTAATAAGTCAAAATTTTGTCCTTAATAAATTTGAAATAGTGCTTTTTGGCTCTAGTAAACGAAACAGGAATTACATGGTACTTTCCATGAGCATCAACTTTTTTAACCCTTAACAGATTAATAATATATCCACTTGCACGACCAAATCTGTATTTAGACTAAAATAAATAGTAGACTTATCAAAGTTTATTTCCTAGCCAGTAATAAGATTATAATCCACTAGAATTTTTTCCATACTAAGGGCTTGCCCCCGATTAGACTTAAAAAATAATAAGCAATCATCAGCAAACAATAGACGGGTAATAGAGGGAGCGAATCTCGAAATTTTCAAACCATAAACAAGATCATTATTTTCTGCAAAATTTAGCAATTTAGTTAATGCTTTCGTATATAAAAGAAATAGGTAAGGAGAGAGTGGATCCCCTTGCTTTAGACCCCTAGCCGGAATAACACTGTCGCGCCTGTTTCCATTTACATTAAAAACATACTTAACCGATGAAATGCCACTCAACCCGGGTATAGGTTTTGCTCATATCTAATTTCATTGCAAGAAAACTCTGCTTCCCTTTCTTCCTACCCTTTATAGCATGCAAGCACACAAAACCAAGAATAACATTATCAGAGGTATTCCTATTTGGTACAAAAGCGCTTTGATTATGAGAAATAATCAAATTAAGGACCATTTTTAACCTATTTGCAATAGTTTTAGAAATAATTTTATAAAACACATTACACACGCTAATAGGTCTATAATCAAAAACACATCTAAGATTTTTATTTTTTGGAACAAGGGGGTTATAGCAGTAAAATTTAACTCATTTAACAATTTATCTAATAATGGTAAACCGTTAAATGTATGTATTATCTTTATCGTTATTTTTTTAAAACAATCTTTATGTTTAATCTTATTTTCTATCTAAATGTTTTTTAACAATTTCAAATATGCATTTTCTTTTTATTATTATATTAATAAATGGATGCTATTCGACATAAGACCATATTCATATTTTATCCAAATGTGTATTAAAGTAACAATAAAGGCATTAAACTAATAATAAATCTACAAAATCTTGATTTCAAAAAAAAAATAAAAAAAATCTACAAAATCTTAATACATTTTATAATTGAACTTAAACAATATAATTAACTTAATTACTATAAATTTGAAAACAAAAATACTTCTTTGGTCTCACAATTTAGGCCAAACAATTTTATCCTCACTTTTTAAAAGTTGATTACCATTTTTTTTTTTTTTTTGAATTTTTCTTGTACTTATTTTTCTTTTAAAATAAAATTCATATAAAGACTAAACAAATTATCATCAAATTTAAATTATAGAAAATACACTGAAATTATGAGGTTTGTGTAAAAAATGCCTTTCAACTTTGAAAAGTAAAAAAAAAAAAAAAAAAAATGCACTCTAATAAAAGTTTTAAAAATACCCTTAATATTAAACTGAGATAAAATGGGTTAAATTTTGATTTTAAAAATACTCAACTTCTACAAAATTTTTTAAAAATATTATTGACTTTAAAAAAACATTAAAAGTTATGTTTTTCTCTATTGCATAGTTTGTCCATAACTTTTGGATAACAACTATTGCATAGTATTTTTCACCTTCCAAAAATTTTAAAAATCATTATTACTAAAAAAAATATAATTATTCTTTTTTCTCTATTCATATGTTTTTCTCTATAAAAACTAATCACATGTTATTAACTTTTGAATTAAAATGTGTCCAGTTCCAAGATTCAAAATCCATAATCATAATCATAATTCATAAATCTTAAAACACAAAAAAAAAAAAAAAAAAAAAAAAACTGAAACTAAAAATTAAAAACTAAAAACTAAGACTTGTTTTATAATCGATTAATTTTTATTTCTTTCGTTTTTGAAATTTAAGTTTAGCTTGCTCAATTCTCAACAAAAAGTTTCATATTCCCTTGTAAGGGAAGGTAAACGATAACTAAATTTCAAAAATAAAAACAAGCTTTTTGAAAGTTACTTTTTTTATTTTCAAATATTGGTTTGGTTTTTAAAAAAGAGAGATAAGAGACTGATATGAAAGTAAGAAAAATTAATGAATGAAGTAGTTATTACAAGTTTAAATTTTAAAAACTAAAATAAAAATGATAATATAATATCTAAATTGTTGTTGTGATAAATTTTGAAACATAAATGGATATTTTAAGGTAGAGATTTGCTCAATGATTTAAATGTTATAGATAATTTACCATTGTTAATCGATTTTTAGCTTTTTGTTTAAATAATTGAGTTACTTATTTGTTTGAAAACTAAATCAGTCAGACAATAAGTAAATCATCAATTTTATAA
>JBBMEG010080765.1:0-10907 GCA_037832605.1 Cyclanthera cordifolia
CAGATTACTATGGGTATAAGGCTCTTAACATGTATAGCAATTACATATATTATTCTAATCCTTTTTGCATAAATTCTGATACTATTTTTTGTTGTTGATTTTTGTATCAGTGCACTTCTCTTTCATCGACTTATGGGACCTGGTGTTCTCAAAGTTGACAATAATATCTCTTCCTATCTTCGTAGCTATGCTCATTGCTCAAGAGGAAGGGTAAGAAATCATTTGTGAAAACCATTTGAATTTTTTATTAGCCTAGCTAAAAACTATATTTAAAATTACTAGTTAATTGGTCTTAATTCTATAATTTTTTGCAGCCTGGTATCACAATGCTTTTCATCAATTTGAGCAATACAACTAATTTTTCATTCAATATTGAAAACCACATCAATATAAGTTTGCATAAAATCAATCGTCAAGCAAATGATTCAACCCACGTAAAATATAGAAGATTTTCAAATGGTGAAAGGAAAATTTTAGATGTGGAAGGACAAAGAGAGGAATATCATTTGACTCCAAAAGACGGTCGAGTTAGAAGCTCTACGGTGTTGTTAAATGGAACTCCTTTAGAGACTACAAAAGATGGAGACTTTCCAAATCTTGTTCCTGTCTACCGTCAAAATAACCCTTCTATACATATCGCTACTTGGTCCATTGCTTTTATTGTCATCCCTGACTTTCAAGCTCCAGCTTGCATGAGATTAAATTAGCATTTCCCTTTAAACTCTAGTAAGTAATTGATTACATTTATGGTGGAAAAAAGAATTCTGTTACGTAAGAAATAAATAAAAAGAACATATTTATAATGAAATATAATGCAACTGGTGTATTTATACTTTGTTGTAATATTCTTATTGATTAGCCAATTTGGAAATGTTTAATTTTTATTAAAAAAAGAGAGATTGAATTATGTATTTCATAATTATTAGGTTATAAATAACGTAGATCTGGCGCAGGCTTGGGTTCTGAAACTTGATAGGAGATTCGAACTCGTGAACTCATGATTCTTAGATGTACACAGATATTGTTGAGCTATTACTTTTTTCGACAATGCAATTTATTTTATGAATTAACTAGTATTCAAATGAATATCATTATATAATACTCTTTGAGTTGAAATTTCCCTTTACATATCAAGCTCTTGAAACAAGTCCATCATCATTTCCCCACCTATGAAAGTTTTCGGGCAATGATTAAAAATTAATAATAACAATAGTATGTAATTAATACCCAAATAAGTGTTTAAGCTCTATTATTATTATTATTATTATTATTATTATTATTATAACAATGAAAGAGTCGAAGACTCGAATTCTTATTTTTTAGTTATTAAATTTATATTAATATCATTGAATTGATATCTTTCTTCATTAATATTTTTAATATATATTTAATATTTAAAAAGAGGTCATGAGTTTTCTTTTTTAATAGAAAGAGGGTTATGAGTTAAAAACATTAACATCACAATTAATAGATTAAAAAATTTTAATTAATGCATGCTCAACATTTTGTAGATTTATCTTATATATTTATTTATTTATTACGCTCGGTCAATTTTTTTTTTAAATTTAAATTTTATGTAATGTCACATTTATTAATTAATAAAGGGAAGATGAAAATATAGCCTATCTACCAAAAAAAAAACTTTAAAATGAAAAAGGAAAAATAAAAAATTTATTTTGATCTTCAATTTTGAGCTTTATTTCTTTATGTTGTTTGAACTTTCAAAAATTCAATTCGAATCTCTCGATATTGAAATTTATTTTATTTTAATTCATGAATTTTTAAAATTTTAATTTTAGGTAGCAAACTTTGAATTTTGTTTTATTTTAATTTTTAATTTTTCAAAGTTTAATTTTAGTTCATGTATTTTATAAAAAATTTTCTAATTAATCTATATAATAATTTAAAGTTAAACTAATTGGAATTGGTTCAAAAATCTTAAACAAAATGCAAGCACATTTCATAAATTTATAGAAAAAATGATACTTTTTTAAAGAGAATTAAATAATTATTTTTGTTCAAAGAATTGATTTTAAATTATTTTTTATAGTTCAAACATTGAAGTAAAAGAAATCTGAAAGCTTTGGAATTAATATTAAACTTTTTAAATTTTAGAGTATAAATGAGAACAAAATTTAAAAATTAAAAATGAAATTTCAAAAAAGTTGAAATATCAAAATGGATAAATAAGTGAAACTTGAGGACCAAAATAAAAAATAAACGTAAAACATGAACATAAATGTTATTTTGTGCAATTTTCGTCTGTACTTAACGTTTTCCCGTTCGAGAGGAAAATTAGAGATTTGGTTCTAACCTTTAAACCAGGAAGAAAAGAAGCATGGTTCCTTCGACGCTGTTCCAATCTCTTCCTTTTCTAGCGATGTTCGTCGCATTATCATACTCTACTCCTGTGTCTGATGAGCTTCGTCTCGGTGAGTTTATTTTTCCATTTCTTGCATTCTTTTTTCTTGCGGATTTCACTAGATTTTGGAATTTTCTTTTCACTTGTTTAGGTTTAGGATTTCCGTACACTTTCAAATTTGTATTGGAGTTTAATCATATGGAGAATTCATACTACCAAGAACAGGGAGTTTATAGATTTTGTTTTTGGCTCTGCCATCGCTTGGTGCTCGGGAAATGTCCCTTTTGGAAATGCATTCCTCTGATTAAATTGTGATTTCTTTGTTATTTTAGTTACATTGTTGTGCTTCAGCAATTGCATGGTACGAATTGGGTCACCATTAGTGTACGTGATATGGATATGTGGCTTGAGTAATTGGTTAGGTTAGGTTTTATATTTTGAGTGCTTGCTTACTTTTGCATCTGAACCAGATTATTGGGTCTTGTATCAGGGGTTTATATTTTCATGAAAATTGGGGAAGGTTTTTGTGTTTTCATTGTCTATCGTCATGTCCTGATAAATTTAATGGCCCCTTCTGTTACCTTCTTGGATTTAAGTTATAATTTCGTTAAAAACATTGAAAATTTGATTTCGTGAGTATAAGAAAAACCTTTTATGGTCCATTATACTGCACGATATGATTTTTTTTGGGGGTACAATTCGTACGTTTGTAGTTGTATATATTTAGACTGGTGAATGGTAACTAAGCTTAGTATAATGTATTTCTTTTCTCCTTTTAGTTTTTGTTTGGAAAAAGGTTCTTGAAGTACAATGGTATTGGATATCACTTATCAGTGAGAGAAGAGACGTAAAATAGATTAACAGCTTGCTCGGGTCTTTTTCCCTTAACATCGCTATGTTGAGACTTTGTTACTCCCTCTCCCTATCTAATGGGCTTGAGGTATTTTGGGATTTTATACTCTAAGGCATATTTAGCTACGGCGGAAGGGAAAGGAAGGGATAAATGAAGAAAAGTAAGAATAAATTAGCGATTGATAGGACGGAAATTGGTGGGGCCAAACAATGGGAAGGGATCCCTTCCCTTCCCAACCTTTCCCACCACACCAAACATACCCTAAAAGGGTGGAGTGAAATGTGGGGGCATTTTATTAAAGGTTACACTGTCTCACATACGAAACCCAATCGGCATTGTGTCAAAACTCTCCACTATAGGCCCCAATACTCAGAAAAAAAGTCAAAAAAGGACGCCCCAAAATCCACGCGCATTTTGGGACTCTAGGGGTGCTAATGAACCACAATCACTGAAACCAGCATCAGACCTAGAATTTTATTTACTTTTTGTTTGGGTATTGGGGTCATGGTGCTGGTTTCCTTTAATGTTTCCTATGAGAGAAAATGTCCTGGCCTACAGGGCATTTTTCTTTGTTACTCAACCTTCTGAATTCACAACAATGTTCTCATGCTATTTGTTTTATGCAATTGAAAAATCATGATATTGACCTATTGGATAATTGATTCATTGAATTTTGAATTATGTATGCACTCTGCCATATTTTCCCTTAAAATATTGCCAACTCATATTCTTGAGTTCTTCAGTTGTCTCGGAATCCACGACTCTGCAACTATCTCGTGGCTTGCCTGTGATAAATTCTCCAGGTTCCAAACCTGGAACCGTGGTAGTTTGTGAAAGAGTATACATCCAAGGATTATTGAGGTTTAAAAATCTGAGGAAGATTGCACACACTGTGAAGGTGAAGGTTTCGATGATAAATTCAAGTGCTCGAATACCTAATGTTGAAGTTTGTTTTCACAGGTGAGTGTAATTGTAAATTATAATTTTGTATAGCATTATTGTGGTTTATTTATGTTTAAAAACCAATTTCCATTAGACGATTATTGTCATAATTATTATTTTTTTATAAGTTATTTTTTGTGTGTGTAATATCTAGCTTACAAGAGTGAAGAACGCATGTACACTCTATGCTTGATCGGATAAGCTTCTAAATACTTTGGCATTGCAGGAACCTGTCACTTGGGGTAGGGATGTGTCCGCAGAGTCAGTGGGAGAAAGTTGCCAGGGGTTCTTGGGCTCAATCCATGTCTCCGTTTGACCACAAGCTTTTAGATATAAGAACATCTGGATTATCCTTGAAGAGTTTTGAGGTATCGATCGAAGAAGGTAAGTACTTCTGTTCTGTGAATTGCACAAGAAAAATAAAGTGGGAGAAATTCAATTTCTACCTTATCTACTTGAGGAAGAAAAACATGATAGACTCTAAGCCTCCTCCCTCCCCCTGCAGAATTCTTTCTGTACCGCATAATCTTTTTAATCCTCGGAATTTTCTTGATGAGTTCGGCCACAATTCTGGGAAAGTCATTGTTATTCTATTATGGAAGTGCTATGGCAATTGGAGTTCTCCTTGTAGTGTTAATGATCCTTTTTCAGGTGATTTTGTCCTATCTTCTATCTATTCTTAATTATGTTTCTTATGGAATAAAAAAAGGGATATGTATACTTCTTGGGACTTCGTAACAGTGTTCTTTGTTTGGTAACTTAAAAACCGGCTTTAGAATATGATGGTAACTTTGAGCATGCTATTAGTTAGGCGCTCATGATGCTATTCTCTTTATGTTTTTCAATATTGACTTCTCAATTAGCTTTATTGGGATCTAGTCAACATTTGTTCTTTTGAAAATATCGCTTATTCATATTTTTCACAAAACTCGATATGAGGGTGTTTGTATCAATGAAGCTATTCTAAATGAGCTTTTATATCACTCGTCAAACAACCTCATCCAATCGAGCTATTATTACCACTTCTCTTCCAAAACTACTCAAAATAATTACTAATTTCTAATCACTCAAAATAACTCATGTAATTACTCATCCAAACACCTATAAGTGGAGTTGTTTGAGTCGGATCAAAGATAAGTCCATGCTCACAACCTAAGCAGTAGACTATATTTAGTTCAAGTTACGAACTTAAATCACCCTTGCTTAAAGCCCACTTGCGATAAAGCATAAAAGTCACATAGAAGTAAGTCATGACTGGCCATCATGGAGTGACCTAGTGGTCAAGAGGACTTTGAAGAACAAAGATGTGATGGGTTCAATCTATGTTGGTCACATACTTAGAATTTAATTTCTTACAAGTTTCCTTGATAAATGTTTTAGGGTCAGGCGGTATTTCTCGTGATAATAGTTGTGATGCGCGCAAGCTGGCATGGACAGTCACAATTTATTTTTTTTGGAAAAAAGCACAAATATCCCGCCAACATGAAATTGGACCTTCCTAGGTGACAATTTGTTGATATGTTTCCCACTTGAGCGAGAATTATAAAAAAGGTGGAGAGTAGATCCTATGTTCACTTCTAAAGAAGTGTCAATTCAATGTTGATGTGTTAGCAACATTTATATAATACACGGAAAAACGAAAGCAAGAAAGGGAGAAGGTACTCTACTTTTGAGTACTAACCAATGCCTCTTTTGAATTTCTATAGAATCCTATTTATCCTTACACGGTTAAAACTCCCCTGCAATTTGCTCATTGTTTAATGTCCTCTCTCAAGCATTAGTACTCCCCCATAAAAATCAAAACGTATGGATGTTAAAGTATCAATCAACTCAAAAGTTTCGGCTTATGAGTTGTGGTAAATTTATTTATATTAATTAACCCCTTCTTCCCTTGTGAGTTTGATAATTTGAGAAATGTCATACAAGTGAAATTCAATTTTAATTGGAGAAGAAATGATTTAAGTAGGGTTTGAACACACGACCTCTTGTTCATATTCCATTTTAATTATGTTAAATCACCAATCAATCTGAAAGCAGGCTTAAGTAGATGGGTTCGGCCGGGGTAAATTTAATTATCTTATCCAACAAAATTCTCTCCAGAATTGTATTTTGTCTCTATGATCAGCTGAACCCAAAAACTTGAACCTTTGTTGGATAGAAGAGGTTGAGATGGGAAATGTACCTTTTGCTGCCTCTCTAGTCTTAACATCATTTTTGTTTCAAAGTGTAATAGTTCCACCTAACCTAATGCATCAAATGTTTCATAAAAAGTCTTTCTATGTTTTGAACTCCATATAGTTTTGGTACTAGATCTATCTGCCTTTATGCTTTTTAGATTCTTGGAGTTGGAACAAAATAATATTAGGATTACGCTCATAATGTTTTTATTATACCCTTTCTTCCATGAAGCCTTGTTCATTAACGAAGCATCTTCTTAAAGGAGTACAAATTGCCCTCCCTCATCTCCACTTGAGAATCTTTTCATGATACTCATTTAAGGAAAGGTATTCAACTCCCTAGGACTTCTTAAGTTCAGCATTGCAACCTTCTTCCTCACCCTTGGACCAGCCTGTATTGTTCATGATTTTTGTATTCATCCTTTATTTTGGCTTACCACCTTTTTTTGGTACACTTAATGACCTTTCATAAGGGATTTTGGCCGCTAAATAGATCATATAGAACTGAAATGGTGAACCTGAATTGCTTGCATTGTCGGTCAATAATGTAACGATACTTTTTCTTGCTTGATTACTGGCAGGGGATGAAGCTTCTACCAACTGGTCGGAAAAGCTCACTTGCAATTTTTCTATATGCATCTGCAGTGGGTATCAACATTTTTTTAGTCTCACACATCTTATTTATTTGTGATCATTGAAGTACTGAGTGTACAACTTACAATCCATCTTATCACAGGTTGGTCTGGGATCTTTTTTCCTCCGTTACATACCCGGATTATTGCAACAAATACTTATGGAAATGGGTTTAAGTGAAGACATGTATAATCCTGTACGTAACTTATCTTTTATCTTTCTTGATGATTTGCCTGTATTTCAGCCTTGGATAAATTTACTGAAGTATTGATACTTGACATGATTCTCTTTTAATGTATCGGCTCCTTGTAATCATGTTGATGGGAACTGAGAACAACCTCATGTATGTGTGTATTGGCTAATGTTGCCTGTATGTTTGGAACGACGACAATAAGGCCAAATCTTTTTTGAGATACCTTATTTAGCCCATGATCAGGTCAATTTGAGTCATTGTCAGCTTGGACACAGACGACACATCCCAACTGCAAAACATCTTTTTGCCCAAATTCAGTTTTTAATTAAAATAATCTTTCATAAAAAAAAACACGTGGAAAACTTTAACATATTCTTCTCCGCTGTTCTTCCAGCCTTGTACATATGGACATATGTGTTGGGTGTATATCGTATTACTTTAATCGTTTTATTTTTCCTTTGGTTACCAAAAATTGTTGTATTCTTTCATTATTAGTTTATTGAAATACAATTATTACTAGGAAATTAAATACTTCTTTACTTTTTGATTGCAGCTAGCTGCATTTCTACTGGCTTTTATTTTTCTGATTGGAGCATGGTTGGGCTTTTGGGTAGTCCAAAAATTTGTCCTTGACGAAGAAGGATCAATTGATACAAGCACATCACTTTTTGTTGCATGGTCCATACGGATTTTGGCTACGCTTCTGATTCTTCAGGTTTTCTCATTAGCATTACTACTTCCAGTGTTGGAAATTATTTATTTTTTCGTAGTCTTTTGTTAATTGGATTTGAATATGAAGATCACCTATGGGGAAAAGTAATTTTATAAATATTTGATATCTGATGTAGCCTCAAGTATCTTAAAACTTATGTCAGTGACTTAGTGTTTAAGATGTATCATATTTTCAAACAATTTCCTTTTTGATAAATTTAAATTATTTCCAGTGTTCTTTGGATCCCTTGCTGGCTACAGGAGTGTTAATATGTGGTATAATGGTTTCATCAATGCTGAGGAGAATCTTTAAGCTGAGGTTCCTTCGTCTGCAGTACAAGTTTGTATTCTATCCAAATCCAAAGCACTTCAGTCTAATTTATTCACTTGCCAACAACTGCTTAACTCAATTTGCATAAGAATTTGCTTGTTGTTGTTCGAATTCGCCACCCCAAATGTTTATAAACTAAAAAATCTACCATTCATTCATATATAAGCTCGAATAGCATGCCTTTGTGTTATTGGGAGAATCATTTCTCTTACTTCATCGAACTCATTTTCTTGGTCAATACGTGATACTGTTATAGTGAGGAGATTTATTATTTATATTCCTATAACCTGAAATATAAAGTGACAGCAAGTCAACATATTAGGTATTTGTTTCATGTATTTCATACAATGTATGACATTGCGGGTTGGTTTTGTTCAGGAATATGTTCAAATCACCAAAGAGAACACCCAAGAGACCCCGTATATCTGATACACCACGTTTTGATGTTAATGACGATGAATTCACCACCCCGTCTTATGAAGACCTCAGGTTCAATCGATCTCGAGACAGAAACTTTGCCTTTCAGTCCTGCAGTTCTTCTGAACGTGGTATGTTCAATGTCTTTAGTAATTTTTCGTAACTTATAAAATACATTCTCGTACAAAAACAATGTATATGATACCAGATGTTGAATCGATGCCACAAATAACCCATTAACCCAGCAGCAATCTTTAGCCATTTTTCCTGTTTTGGTTTTATTTTCCGATAGGTTTGGGGCCTTAGGGTATTAAGGAATAATATAGGGTCATATGAACAATAGTTAGAGAGGTAGTTACATATTATGGTTATAAATAGAGATATTTAGTGAGTGGTAAGGGCATCTTGGAATTGTATGAAAGTTAGGGCTTGAGAGATCTCAAGAGTTAGGAAGGGTCCAAGTATTTCAAATCACTCAGTTTTTCTTATAAGTTCGTTATGGTTTGCTAAACAATAGATCCGGGTTCTATCATTTTCACAAACTTTTCTTTTCTGCTTAATGCAGATGAATATCCTTCGTCATTCCATTCCACTCTGGGACGTAAAGAATTTTCGAAGGATGAGTGGGAAAGGTTCACCAAGGACTCAACTGAAAAAGCTTTGGAAGGATTAGTTTCTTCACCAGATTTCAGCCGTTGGCTTGTTGACAATGCAGCTAGAATTAGCATAACTCCGCAAAGCAGTAGAACCGAAGAAAAGCGTTGGAAGTGGCTCTTTTGGACCTGATTAGTCGAGGTCGATCACGATGTTGTAAGATTAGATGAGTAAAGTTATTGTTTATGACCTTTCTGGGAAGCAGTAGGATGTGTTTAAAACAAATTGTCAAACCCCCTAATTGAATTTCATTGTATGTTATGTTAGATAATTCATCACTTAGGTCTAGGGTTTCTAAATGATTAACATGTTCATGTTGATTTGCATTTAAGTAACTTAATAGCCTTTTGGAGCTGCATTGGCTTCAATTCATTAGTTACTTGACCATGATTTCCATGGTGGAGCTGAAATGTAAATGGTAACTTCATAGTTTTTTACTGAGATTAATATTTTGTAATATCAGGCTGCAAAATTTGAACTTTAATTTCTCTGATTTTGTTGCAAATTCTCAGCCTGAAGTTTTGTACAAACTCTCTTTGTTCTCTCTCAAGATAGGAGGTTCTTGCTTTATTATTATTTTTTTTTTTAGTGATTTTTTTTTTTTAATTTTGTAATTTTTTAATTAATTATAACCAAGTAACCTCAAATGAGTACAGATAGCTAGAAACACACAATGTCTATAACTAAGAAATTGGTTGATCCTATAATATTTGGATGCCAAGAAAAAAATGTAGGAAATTTAATTCTTAGGTAAGTGGTCATTACGGATCGAAACCATGTTTTTAAGCATTCAAAGACTCTCTTGACCATTAGATCATTTCATGATAATGACTTCAAGATGATAATATTACAATCTTATATTTTTGGATCAAGTGAAAGTTTAAAGATGTTTTTTGTTTTTATCATTGGACCTTTTAAATTAATATTATTACTAATTTATTATCAATTTGAGCTTAGCTTTATGGACAATAAAGACATTGTTATATTAACAATGAAAAAAGATTGCCTCAACCAAATCTTTGACATATAGTGTGTGTTATACACTCAAAATTAGAAGATTTGAAGAAAAAAAAACTATTTTAAAATTAATATTTACCATATTAATTGTTACAAAGTATTGTAAAACATATATTTATAGTTTGAAATGGTTATATTCTTAAATGAAATTGTTATTTAATTTATATTACAACAATAGCATCTAGTTTATCTTAGTGCTGTTATGTCGAGCACCAATGCCGTAGTGAAAAAAAGAGGCGATTTATTCTTAATTTTTATTCATGAAGAATCAATCCTTTACAAAAGTGAAGAAGATTACTTAAATTAACACAATAATGGGTTGTATGATTCTCAAGGCATATTTTCTTAGCTTTCTTGAAGTAATCCAAAGCTTCTCAACCAAACAAGAAAATGTACAAAAAAAAAAAAAAAAAAACCAACAAAATAGATAGAGGGTCCAATTTTTGACAATTTTAAGATTTGATTAGACAATTATGAGTAGTCTAGCTGATACGAATCCAACAACCACCTTTTATATTCCAATGAAGGAGCAATGACAAGAAGCAAGGAAGAGAAGATTCTAGAGACATTGAAATTATCATGCAGAATTTTAATCAAATGCAATTAAATATTTCATA
>JBBMEG010080766.1:0-10907 GCA_037832605.1 Cyclanthera cordifolia
TCCGATGCCTAAGTCAGAAAACGGATTTAGGGAGAAATAACTAAAGCACAAAGAATGGCTTAAAGGTACTTAGCTTAGGAATCGCCCCTCGAAAGGGAGGAATGAATTGACTTTTATAGCACCTGGCCTTGTAACCACTGCGGCTCACTTATGGCGATGTAACGGCCGACCGTTAGAAACGTCTGCCATTAAGCCGGGTATGAATATCGGTGTAACTCTTGGCCGTTACCCTTTAGAGGTGTAACAGTTTTGATTCTGGACTCGGTCGACTCTTCGGAGAGTCCTGAACTCCACGGTCGACCCAATGGGGCCGACCTACTCGTTGTAACGGGCGACGCCACGGAGTGCAATACCTCCAAACGTTACTTGGACTCGGTCGACTCTTCGGAGAGTCCTGACCTCCACGACCCATCCACCCGGATGGACCTACTCGTTGCTGGACCCGAGAAGGAAAAGGCTGCAAAGGCCGACCCCAAGGGGGCCTGGCCTTCCTTGGCCGACTCTCGGAGGTGTCAGACTTGTTTGGCCGACCTTGGGGGGGTCGGAAATGAACTTGGCCGACCCCCGGGGGTTGTGGCCTCCATTTTGCCGACCCCTAAGGGGTCGGAAAGGGCGTTGGCCGACCCTCGAGGGGTCGGCGCTGGCGTTGCTGAACCACTGGGGGGTTGGTAATGGGCTTGGCCGACCCCCTGGGGGTCGATGCCTCCATTTGGCTGACCCGGGGGGTTGACATTGGCTCCCTTGTCCTTCGTTTGGGTCCCGACGTCTTCCGAATCTTTCGGGATATTTTTAGGTTATAACACTACCTAGAATTCTATACATAACATATTTGATTAAGCTTTCAAATTTTTGTTTTATTTTTAAAAACCTAAGTAAAATGTAGATATCAAAATAATGATAGTCATATGTTAAAATAATTGTAGGCTTAAAATTTTAAAATGAAGAAATGTTTATCGAACAAGGTCGACATTCAGAGACAAAAATTTAAGTTATAAGACCAAAAGGATAATTAACCTTTTTTTTTTCGAGAAAAATAATGTAATTCATTTGATAAACTTAAGATTTATATTGATTTCAATATGAAAATATAGTGGATTAAAAATCTATTCTATTTTCATTTGATTCTTCTCTCACAAGTATAAGTTTTATAAACAAATTTAGTCTTTATACAATACTTTGATCTTCAAATTAAACTTTTTGTATGACTGCAATTAATCTTGAACGAACTTTTTGTAGCTTTAATCTTCAAGGCACGAAAGACTTTTGATTTGAGAGAAAAACTTCAAATCATTTCTTTAAGATTTTTCAGTTTTAAAGAGGAACTTCAAACTTCAAATCTGCAATTAAAGAACTGATGACCAAATTTTGCACTCAAATAACTTAATGGGTTGGGCTTTGACCATTAACTAGACATTAGCCCACATATTTTTGTGAAATGAACTTTGAGTCGTATATCTTTATGGACTAAGTAATTTGAGCCCAACCTACTTAAATATAAAGTTGGACTTCTTTTTCAAATTATCATTTTACCAAATTTGATTATTTATGTATTTATTGCGTTTATTAAATGACAGGTAACATATTCTTGTTTGACTCTAATTTAATTTAGGATATCATATTAGTTTATAATCGATCCCTAAATAAAAAAAATATTCACTTTGCCATTATTTTTATTAGCAATCTGACATATTTGAATTTGTCCAAATTTCTATATCAACCATAATATTTTAAAATATTTTATATATAATGATAATATCTCAATTTGATTTGTTTTCCATCAATTTCAATGTTCATCACCAATAATTTTTTTGTGTGTATTTGAAAATCATCAATTTAATTTATTGAATCCATTTTAGCTATATTTGAATTTAATATAAAATTATTTAATATAAAATATATTTTCCCCCATTTTTCGTTACGAAAAAATCTTTTTCCAAAAAATGGAAAAAATAGAAATAAACGCAATACGGTTTCTCAAGCGTCCGATGTGAAAATAATCCAACGGTGAAGGCTAGTACTAAAAACGCATGTTCTCGAAGTGCCTGGCTTTAATTTGGCAAACAAGAACCCCCACTCCCTTCTTGATTGAGAAGCCGCCATCTTCATCAGAATCGCCCGAGGCATTTGATAGCCGCGTTTGAAGTTGAAGGATTAAGATTGCAATGGGGAAGCAACCGGTACGGATGAAGGCTGTGGTCTACGCTCTATCGCCGTTCCAGCAGAAGACCATGTCAGGGTTATGGAACGATTTAGCCGGCAAGATTCACCATAAGATCTCCGAGAACTGGATCAGTGCCCTCCTTCTAACTACTCCCGTCGTCGGCACCTACACGTAATTCTTTTCATCTCCCTATTCCTTTCGTGTTTTTCTTACTTTTTAAATTTCGAATCTAGGGTTTGCTTCTTGTTGACTGGAATACTGTTTTCATGTTTCAACCAATTATCTAAAATCTTACGATCATGTTCTTATTTGTTTCTTAATAAGGTCGGTAGATTTGTCTTTTCATTACACTTGATCTGTTTTAATTTTGATTTGATACATCTCTTAATCAGATTCTAAGTGACGTGGAATTCTTGTATTCTCTTGTTCTTTTCTGGATTTATCATGCTCATGATTTCCCCCAACGCTATTATCGTTTTAATATTCATGATTTTGAATTTTCTGAGCACGAAGGATTGGTTGATTGCATCTGATTGTGCATTCATGTTTGATTGTTTTGTTTTGTTAAGTTTATCTGTTGGAATATAATAGAAAGCTCTGTGATTTTTGTTTCTACCCGATCGTCCTTGACTGCAAGTCTTCATTTCTGTTCTCTATCTATTTTATTATCAATGTAGGCGTGTTGCCTCACTTGGCTGAAATTATTCCCGTATGATATCAATTTGATTTTCAAACATGCTTCTCCCCATTTGTGCATAGTTTTCAATTTTAATAACCTCAAGGTTCTTGGTTCAAGATTCACTTGTGACATTGATTTGTAGACACCTCCCGTGTCTTCATTCATTTGATGTCTTCCGATGCCTGGTCTAGGGACGAGTGTGATTTCTTCGGGTATAGTGAATTGAAGCTTCGATTTCTTGATTTTCAAAAAAAAATTACTTTGATCTATTTGTTTTTCATGCTATTTTATCCCATGAACAAGGCTATTGAGACTTACGCCTTGAGACTTGCCGTAATTAGAGGCCCTAACTTTTATCCTCAAGTCTTATGCCTTTGTTGAATCATAAGAGGCTTATACCTCACACAAGAGAGGTTTATGCCTCCATGATAACGCACTGAGACTTAAAGTCCTAATGCCTCAAGAATAACTAGAAGAGTAGTTCTCATTTTTTTCAATTTATTAAAATATGAGTTTGAATAGTAATAATAAGAATTATTACTACTTTTACTGCTTAGACTTGGTTCATAATCTTATTCCCAAGCATTGCTTTAGTTATCTATTGAGATTACTAGTGTTTTTAAAAGCTCAATAAAGCCCCAAAAAAGCCAAAAGTGCAACGTGTGGGCTTTGCTTCGATAAAGTGAAGCCCACAACATAAAGCCCGCGCCTCTCATGCCTTTTCGTAAGGCCCTCGAATGCAAAAAGCTCGCGCTTAGTGCTTTATTTTTTTTAACAACTATAATCAAAACAACATCATTTTGATTTTTTTCTCAAAGAAAAATTGGAAAGCTTTGAAGCCTAATAGTAACCATTCGGTTTTTGACTCTTCCTCATCTCTTTGAAATGAAAAAATAACCCTTTTTTTCTCCATCTCAAACAAAATCGTCGGTGTTTCTTATAGGGAGCAAGCGGTTCGGTTGGGTTCGGTTACAATACAAAACCAGAGTCGAACCAATTTTTAAATGAAGCACAAATTCTAAACTGCAATTGAACCGATTATAAGAAAAACGAGCCGGTCGAACCAATTTTTTGTCGGTTCGGTCGGTTCAGTTTAATAGGTTGCAACACTTTTGTATTTAATAATTAAAAAAACCAAAAAAAAAGAAAAAAGAAAGTTGGGTTGAAGGAGCCCTGTGGCTAATCTTCTTTGCTAGCTTCAAAACTTCAAAATTATTTGGACAACTATGTTAGAAGTAAGAGCTCGAGTTTTGGAGAGAAGAAAGAGAGAGATTGTGAAATTTCTTTTGTGTTTTAGAAAAAAAGTAATTAGTGATAATGTAAAACAAAATTTTATCTCAATCGAATTGTCTAGTCCTAGGCTAATAGTCATAGACACTAGAGTCTATCTACTTTTCAGTCAAGACCTGACAAATATACAAGGGGTCAATGTTGGAAATAGAAAGGGCTTTAATGGCCGCCCCATTTAAGTAGAACATCATCTCTTTAATAAACTAAGGGGTGTTTGTTTGGAAAAATGTGGAGTGTTTATTTTGAGTGTTTATAAATGAGAAGTTAGTTTGAGGAGTTAGAGATTTTATGTGTTTCTAAAAGCTTGTTTGTTAAATGATTTTAATAGAGAGTTTATAATGAAATGTTTGTTTGTTTCATGGTTTTGGAAAGGGGTTTATATATGTTTATTTGTTTGTATGATGTTTTTAGTGTGAGTTTCGAGGTAAGTGCTTGTTTGTATGATGAATTTAGTAGAGTAGTTGTTATGGAGATGGAAAAAATAAGTCTAGGTTTTTGTTGGGGCTTTTAAAAAAATAAGTCCAAGTTTTAATGTAGCACTTTTTGGAACTTTGAAATGGGCTTTAAGTGCTCATTTTTTAGGTTTCACAAACAAGTTTTTTCTAAAACCCAATTCCACAATAGTTTGTAATAATACTTAACAAACACCCCTAAAAGATTATATAACAATTGTAGTTTAGTTTATGGGTAAATGTGAACACAATAAATTTAATACATACATATATATATATATATATATATATATATATATATATAACAATTTTCTAGAATACTATAATTTATATTAAAAAGTTTCCCTTACCGAGACAATATCATGATGGTTGATAAGACAAGACCAAAATTTTAAGAAGTGGAGGAATGTCAACTTACGTGCAAAACAAAGTAATTCTCTCGAAAAAAAATTTCCTTCTATTCTTTCAAGTTTCAAGTTTCAACTCTCAAATCTCTTCTCTCTTCTCTCTTTCAATTTTTTAATTCTTAAGTCCCCGACTTTCTTACTTTGTTTGTCTCAAATATTTATCATTTCATCTCTACCATGGAATTTTATACTTGGATAAATCGTAACTCAAACGATTTGAAGACAAAACATCAAAAGAAGAGTTCGGTCGGGTTTGGTTTTTATCGGTGCATGGTTGTTGAAAATCGAACCCGATCGATTTTATTCAGTTTTATATTTCTCCCAACCGGTATGACTAAATCAAACCGGAACCGACAACGGGTTCGGTCGAATTTAGCGGTTTCGGCGATTTAGTCAGGTTTGACTTGCACCCCTAGTTGCACCTCCTCGCCGACGCTCCTCTTGAAGGTTCATCAGAAGTGCCTGGAGAGTCTTCTTCTCCGATCAGTCATCCTCATGTCTACTTATTTGTTGTAAAACTTCCTTTTATTTTGCTATTATATATAGATGAATATTGAAACATTCTCTATTGAATGTGATAAATATATTTTTATTATATTTTTATACATTGTGCACCTCGAAAATAAAGCACGTGCTTTTTTTGCGCCTTGCGTCTCATGCTCCAGAGAGCCTTTGTGCCTTTTTGCACCTCGCGCCTATTAAAACACTGGAGATTACATATTTCTCTTATAGATTCTTAAAACATAATCGTTTCATAATAATCTATTTAATTTTGATCATTTGTTAGCTTATTTTCTTCTCCCATCTCTTTTTGGATTTTTTGGTATTCACTATTAGTGCTTGAATTCACTTATGTTTTATTTATCAATGAAATTATTTCTCATTCCAAAAAAACTTAATCCTATGTGTTGGTGTAATGTTTTATGTACGCAAGTATTACGTTTTATCATACATGTTTACACTAATTTAGAATTTGTAATTATAATTGAGACTTATGCCTCGCCTCTTCAAGAGGAGAAGCCTTGAGGGCGCCTTTAGCCTTTTTAAACCTCGATTTTATCATTCAAGAGATGAATTAGTTATATGTAGTGCATATGGTGGAACTCTTATCTTTTGCAATATACTATAGAATATAGATTAAGGGCGTATATTCTCTGCATGCAAGAATGAGAATATAGATTAAGGGCGTATATTCTCTGCATGCAAGAATGACTAATTGGATGCGGGGAAGAGGTTTTTGACAATTTTTGTAATTTTGTTCTCACTTCTCACCACCTTGATTTTCGGTGGCAAAGTTTTTTTGTGAGTAGTTTCAATAGTAAATGTAAATATTTACTTTTACACATTATGAAAACTTTACCATTTCTATAACATTATGACTAAATATTGATTTTCTTTTTATATTCGTGAGTATTTGGACTTGCTTAAGCACATTACGACTATTCTCACAGAACATATTGTCAGATTCGACAACTTTTGGATACCACATAAACACATGAGATCAAGTAAGATATTTGTAGTTGAATAATGAAATATGCATTACTTTAGGAAAGCATTGCTTTGCCAAAGTGACCTTACGTTGCATTGAGTTCTACTCAACTGACATTTTGAATGTATTAAGATCTACAAGGATACGTTGCATTTAGAAGTTTTGTAGTGCTAGATTGGATGGATTTTGTTCTTAGTTATAGCTGAAGTTTATCTTTTCACTCGAAGTATGTATCATGCATCAACATAATAAGAGATGTATTATTCAGTGTTGACATCAGACGAGATCTCTCATGGATGGGTGTAACTTTTGTAACTTCGATTGAAGTATTGTTTACATATACATTTATCTGACTTGTACTAGTTGATTAATTAGTGGAAAATGAGGTCATGGTTGAAGAACATGTGTAAATGTAAACTTGCTTTTGTTTGATATAATGTTGAACTGCCGCTCATTGAAGGAATCCTGTGTGCTAATGGTTGCAGGTACGCGCAGCAGTACAAGGAGAATGAAAAGTTATCTCACAGGTACTGAAAGTGCCTGATTCCTAGACTTGCCATCTACCTTGAACAACTTATTGGTATTTTCTTTGTGCAAATGGAGCTCTGCTCTGGTTTCTTTGACTATTATGAGGACGTGTTTTGTTTTGAGAAACGTTTTGTCGCTTATTTGTATGAATAAATAACATTTGTTATCATGTGAAGGAAGAAAGATTATTATAAAATGATCAAACTTGAGACTTGGATGTGATTCCCTGATATCGATCACCCTATTGATAAAGTTGCACAAATCAAATGCCCTTTTAGTTTATGGTGAAGTTTATTATCTCATGTCATGTTTATGGATATACTTTTAAAGGTTTATAAGCACTTCTATCGTTGAAATTACCCCTTTCTCCTCTTAAAATTTGTCTGATCATCTCTCTGCCGCCGCTCCCACAGCAACCATCTCCTGTACTGCTAGATTCGCAAATGGTATAATCTAAATTCCAGCAGAAATTTTCTTTGGCGAAATCCACGTTCTCCCTATTTCTCACCATCACTCTCGTCTCATTTTATCTTGTCTTTTCCTTGTTGCTTGATCTGCGAACCAATAGAATTTTATACAAGCCACAGTCTCTGCTTTCACTCCTTGACACCGTTGAATTTATTCCATACTTTTGATTCAAACAGAAGCCGAAGAAACATCGTGTTTCTTGCGCCTGCTTTCAAGTTTTATTTTCAAAACCATACTAAAATAGCTTCTTATCAAAAAAATATGAATTTTTACTAACCATAGATTTATCTATCTTAACTTATTAAGAATTAATTTATCATGGTTCCCTTATTAGCAGTTTGTTAAAGGGGATTGGTGGAGCGTTTAATAAACTCCACTTACCTCGATTTTTTTGATTTCGAGCCTTTATCTAAAAGGGTTTGGGTGTCACATGGCGCAATAAAAAAGTGCCACGTGGCGTCCCTTCAAAAATATGAAAATTCTGGAGGGGTTGTTTTTTTTTTTTTTGGAATTTTAACCCTTCTATCATCAATTTTTTATGTATATATTTATGTTTGTATAATATTTTTTTTATTCTCTCATTTATCTCATATCATATTTTAGAAACAAATTTTTTAATTTTTAATTTTATTTTTTTAATTTCAAATTAACTATAATTTTACAAGTATTTTTGTATTTTAAAAAAATAGTTTTATCAAATTAAATTTTGTTATACTTTGATAATTTATTTCATGATATTTATAATTCATTTTTTAATTTAAATGATTATAGAACAATTTAGTTTTTTGTTTTTATTGTAAAATAGGTTTTAATTAAAAAAATGTTTTGTATTTTTTAATTAATGATCACTTCATAATACAATTTACAATTTATAAAGATATGTTGTTAGATTGAATTAACATTAATTTCATTTTTTTTTGATTATCTAAATAATTTTTAAGTAATTTTTAATTTATATTAAAAAAAAAAACCGTGAATAAATTTGAACAAAAATACACTATTATTAAAAAAAAAATTGAATTTGAATTTTTTTTTCTTCCAAATTATTTTAATCATTTTACATAACTTTTATTTCTTTTAAATTTGAATTTTATTATTTTAGTATATATAATTTTCAACTTCATTTTCATTCATATAATATCATTTTTTGAAAAATAAATTTTAAATTAAAAAAATAATTTTGTAATGTTTAATCAATGATAATTTCATAATGCAATTTACATTTTGTAATGTTAAAGTAACATTAACTCTATAATTAGGTTCGTATTTTAAAAATATATTTTATAAATTAAACCAAAACAAAAGTAAATACATATTTTTATTTTCAATTATTTTAAAATATTTATTAATTCATATTTTCTTTTATTTCCTTTATTTAACAAGAAATGAAAAAAATTCTCCAATACTAATAATAATTTGAAATAACCAAAAAAGAAATTAATAATTAAATATACTGATAAATGTCACATCATATAAAAAACAAAACACTTTTCATAACTCCTCCATAAACACTATTCACAAAAACAAAAATTAATAATACCTCTTTCTAAACATTCTACCAAAACCTTCTAACAAACGAACTATTATTAAACACTAAAACCTAACTCTTTCTTAAAATCTCACACAAACACCAGTTAAAATCTAAGGTGGCTCGGTAACTAAATGACTTTGATCTATAAACACTAGTAGAAACCAGACGTTTAGTGTCGGTCATATGCCGACATCTTTCATAAATGGTGTCGGACAAACGACCGTCATCAATACATGTGACATTAAAGATATTTAGTGTCAGGCACATTTAGTGACGGGCTAAAACCGTCACCAAAGACCTTTGGTGTCGAGGGTCACGCGCGACACCAAATGTATTTGGTGACAGTTTTTGCCTCGCGCGCGACACCAAAGGTCTTTGGTGACGCTTTTTGCCCGTCACCTATTCTCTTTGGTGACGGGCGCTCGTCACCATTTCTGCCCGTCACCAAATCTATGTTTTTTTTTTCATTTCTACTCGTCACCTATTCTCAAACCTGAGACTCATCTTCTTTTTTACTTTCCCACATTTTCTTAATTTTTCCTTTACACAAGACCTTATTTTCCAAATCCTTGGCTCCAGTTTCATCCTCAGCTCTCCAAATTTTCTTTGCTTCTATTTTTTTTTTTCTGCTGCCACACCCTCATTCTAATAGCTGAAATAAGTTATCCAATAAATTAATAATAAAATTGAAAGAAGTAAACAAAACAAAAGGTTCACATTGCAAAATCTTTGACATCTAAATTTTCAATTCAAATGGTATAGATACTAACAAAATTTGAACCAAGCTTAATGAAAAGAAAAAAAAAAAATCAAAATTTGAATATTAGCAGGATTGGATTATTACCCGCATTAATTTTATTTTGCTCTCTTCACATGCTCGTCTGGTCTAATATCTGAAAGAAATTATTCATAAATTAAGAGAAAGTTGGAATTTGGTGCATAACACAAAAAATTACCTTTTCAAGTTCATCTTCTACGGCCTTCGCAATATCATTTTTCTGCTAAAAAATATTATTCAAATTTAACCTTGGAACAATTGCTTTGATTGCTACAAACCTGCAACAAGTTTCTTAAATTTAGAAAAGTTTAGTTAAACATATATGACCAAAGAAGAAAGTAAGAAAAAAACATAAACACATCTAACTAATATGATTAAAAAGAAAGAAAAATAAGTGCAATATACTACAAAAAAATATAAACTTGAGACCTTATATTGCCAAGGATTGGTGGGTTTTTGAGATGAGAGGAGAAAGAAAATGAAGATTTGAGATGAAAAGGAGAAAGAAGATGAGAAATGACGAGGGATTAGAGATTTAAGATGAAGAAGATGATAGTTTGAGGGTTTGAGAAATGAGATTTCAAATAAGGTTGAAGGGAGAGCGGGAAAATGAAAAAAAAATTAAAGATGGGGTCTCGGGTTTGGAGGGAAACGAAAAAAAATAAACGAAGATTTGGTGACGGGCAGAAATGGTGTCGGGCGCCCGTCACTAAAGAGAATAGGTGACGGGTAAAACCGTCACCAAAGACCTTTAGTGTCGCGTGCGAGATGTCATGGTCTTGCTTGTCCAGTGCGTGTTGCACATGGCCGCATGAACATCTACACCCGTTTTTATCATGCTTTTATGTTATTTTTTTAATATTGCATGTTACGATAGTTTCCTTCATTTTTATCTAGGTGTTGACTCTTCGCCATTTTCATATGCAAGGGTGTCACACCAATTTTGTTTCAAAATGTATTATAAGGGGGTATTATTTCTTGAAGTTTCCTTCCTACCAAGTGATTATATGATTAATGCAAGCTAGTTGTTGTGTCTCGTATTGCATTTTATCATATACTTTTCAAAGATAAAACGTATTTCAAAACGTTCTCTCTCTCTTTCGAAAACCTTTCTCGAGGCTTAT
>JBBMEG010080767.1:0-10907 GCA_037832605.1 Cyclanthera cordifolia
TCCGTCGGATGGTGACCAATTCGTTGCGGGCAACGTCGAATCTCGCAGAGCGAACGATCTTGATGGAGGTCGCACGCCGCTATACGAGGTTCCAAACCCTTGCAGAACAACGATACCAGCATGGCCTTGTGGCCGGACTTCAATCTCGGTCCCGACTGCTACACCTTCGGTCACCTTACTGACTTCACGTTCGCCTGCGTCGATTCAGGCGGCACCGACAGGTCGGTGCTCGTGACCTTCACCGACCACGTCTTCACAAGGGACGAGGTCGCTGGAGATCTCGCGGCCTCGGCGTTCCCGAATTGCAGCCGCGCCCCGCGTTGCTGCCTCTGTCCCGATCGCTACCGTTTGTCCTCGCAGCTCCCAGGCCGCACGTCGATGGTCGCGACCAGCGTGCCACTCCCACCCGGCCGGCCACGTCACGTCCACGCCCTCACGCCCCTTGAAGGTTGGTCAACTAGGGTTCGGCAATTTTGAGGAGTGGCGGCATCCCTGATCGACCCGGCTTGTCTTATTCCTGAAAAGGTATAATTTGTGCATAGCGTTCCTAAACCGTTGAGGTGGCTCGTTCCGTCGAAGGACGAGCTTCTCGACATGCCCGAGGATGTGATCGACGAAATCGGGTACAAGCTGAACCTGATCCAGCATGGCGAAGAGGCGAATGAACCCGGCATAAAGCGATTCCACGAGGACTCCCGGATCTCGCACCTGTACAAGGTTCTTTCAGACGGATCGGACGGCAACACCTACCGAGGGGTCGCAACCGTCGAGTTCGAGGAGGGCGTCTGGGTGATCGACGTGTTTATGAAGCAGTCGACATCGGGGATCTCGACACCGAAGAAGGACATTGATCGCATCGCGGGACGGCTCAAGCGATTGAAGGAGTTCCGAAAGACGCAGGACGGCGAGCGCACGATAGCTGGCATGAAGGCCGAGTATCGGGAGGCGCACGAGAAACTTGGGATCGAATTTCCGCAGACCGGAGCAAGGGCAAGATGACGGAAGAGAAACTGGTAGCTTTCGGCAGCGGAAACGTATTCGCGGATCTTGGGGTGCCAAACCCCGAGGAGCATCTGGCGAAGTCGCGTCTGGTCGCGAAGATCTCCGCCGTCATCCGTGAGCGTGGTCTCACGCAGACACAGGCATCCGAACTCACGGGCATTCCCCAGCCCAAGATCTCTGGACTGATGAGGGGTCAGTTCCGCGATTTCAGCTCGGATCGCCTTTGCCGCATGCTGAACAGTCTCGGCGTGAAGGTGACCCTGGTCCTGGCGGACCAACCGCAGTGGCTCCCCGGGGACACCACCGTGGCGGATGTGGAAGACGCCTTGTACGACGGCGCTCGCGCAATGGCGATGTAGCCGCCCATGAGCGGTTCGTTCCCCGGTCACGGCTTTGATCGGGGCCTGACGGTGCCCGATCCCGTCGTTTGACGGCAACGTCCTCCGAACGTCAGCTACAACTGACGCTTAGGAACGCTTTGGTGGTCTTTGCTACCTAATGCCGGATCAGTCCAACGGCTGCACACGAGAGCTTGGCGAAGCGCCGGAGCTCGTTCCCGAGCGCCTCCATGTCGGAAGAGGAGTTCTCGTCCAGGCCGCGGTGCAACGCGATCATCGGATCGAAACTGACGTAGACAATGCCCTCTGCCCGCACGAACGCAGCGAGGTCCTCCACGTCCGGCCCTGGCACGATCGGCCCGTTTCTGTCCCGACGCTCCGCGAAGACAATCCGGCGATCATCATCGCCTGAAAGCATGAAGACGCGCTCACACACCAGATCGAGATCCACGCCATGAGTGTGCGCGCAGGCGGCCAACCGCCGCCACGATTCCTCCTTTGGATCCTCGGCGTTGTAGATCAAGACCGGACCGGGTTTCACCACGTGCTCGCCCGTGAGAGGTCGCCCGCTGGCGATCGCCAAACCGCCGAGAACCTCGAACGTCGATTTGGAGACGCCAGGCGGGCCAGATCTGATCGTCAACGTCTTTCGCTGAAATCGTGTGCCTAACACGAGGTCTCGGGGCGGGAAATTGGAGAGGTCGTCAGCGTTTAGTCGCGCCGAGGCGCCAAAATCGAACTTTTGTCGGGGCTCGGCGGGTTCCTCCGGGAACAGCGGCTCGTAGGCCGGCCGGGTCTCGAACCATTGCTCGGCCCGGCTGAACTTGCCGCCGGAGGCGCGCTCCGAAAGCTCGTACAAATAAGGCGCGCCGACGCGATAGGGCGGCTTCATGCGACGCCATTCGGCCTCGACGTAGTCCGGCTCGAAATGCCAGTCGGCCGGCGGGTCCTCCCAGCGCTCGGACAGCGCCATGAAGAGATCGTACCCGAGATCGGGATCGTCCTGCGTGGCCGCCTTGATCGCATAGCCGACCTTCAGCCAGTCCTCGCGGCTCTCGATGAAGGTGCTCGTGTTGCGCATCGCCTCGACCGCCCTGCGCACCAGGGCAAGGTCGCCCTTGAGCGTCGCCTGGTCGATCTCGGGCCCGCCCTCGCCGCCCTCGCGGTTGACTTCCGAACAGGCCGGCAGGATCGTGCGCAGCTCGGCCAGGAAGGCGTCCATCTGCTGCGGCGTGACAAGAGGCAGGTCCTGCAGCGCCGGGACGCCACGCGGCCACTCGTAGGGCTTCAGCGTCCGGGCGTGGATGCCTTTCGCGACGAACTGCTTTCCGTCACTGAGAATCTCGACGCGCTCGCGCGGGGTCTTGTCGCCGAACAGTACGTTCGAATAGGCGTAGCCACCTTCGCAGCGCACCAGGCACAGCGCTTTCGGCCGGTCGCCGAAGCGCGGGAACAACCGGCCGAAGTGCCGCTCGGCGCACGCGAACGCGGCCGACGAGATTTCCTTGTCGCGGCTGTCGATGTCGATCGCCAGCAACGAGGTCCCGTCGCCGATGTCTCCGGTTCGGATCCCGACACCGGCGCCCATGGCGCGCCAGAACGCCATCGTTTCGGGCGTCGCGACGGCCGTGCGCCAGTTCATCCCGCGCCAGAAGCCGTCGTCGCCGCGGATGCCGGGCGTCTTGCCGCGGTCGTCCTTGCCGGCGGCGAGGCGCTTGGCGATCGTCGACTTGTCGGAGGTCGGCGCGCCGGGCGGCACGATCGGGATCATATTTCGGTATCCGAGGGCGAAGAGCTCGGCGAACGGGTCCGCCTGTTTCTCGGGCGCGGCAACCTTGGCCGTCTGCACGGCCGATGCTATGTTGTTCACGTTCAAGCATCCCATGCGGCGTCGTCGGCTGATCCCCGCGACGCCGCGTTTGCGTTCAGGGTTCGCCGTGCGCGCTGGCCGGCGCGGTGCGCTCGTAGCCAGGCGGCAGTTCGCCCTTCATCAGCCGACGGAAGGTCCGTGCGGCGGAAGGGTTCTTGCGATCGAGCCAGGACACCGCGCGCTCGACCGCGCCGCGCGTGTTCTGGCGGTGGCTCGGCGGCAGCAGCACGAAGCAGCGTATCGCCGGATAGATCCCGTGCGTCGCCAGGACCATCTCGCCTTCCAGCACGTGGCTGCGATACGGCGAGACGTCGGTCGCCAGTCGCGGGCGGAGTTGAACCAGCCGCTCGGGGTCATCCTCGAAGTACTGGCCGTCGAGCAGAAGCTTCCGGTCGACTTCGGCGACGTCGAGTTGCGTCGGCGCCCGGCCAGCGAGGAAGCCCATGCGCACCTTCTCGGGGCGCGGGATCATCAGGCCACCTTCCGCGACGGCTGCGACGTTCCCTCGGCGAGCCAGTCGTGGTAAGCTCTTACTGTCGTGCGAGGGCGTCCCTCGATGTACAGGACTGCCGGGCCTCGCTTCTCCTTTTCCCACTTCTTCAGAGTCCCGAGAAAGAAACCCGTCAGCGCCACGAGTTGGTTTCGGGTGAGAAGAGCATTCTCAGGAAGGGCATCAACGTTCGGAGCGGAATGCTTGGTCGGCAAAGACATCTGAACCTCCATTGCGGCAACTGCCGGTTAATAGGAGGCATCTAATTGCATTCGTCAATTCGATCCCACTACATGTAGTGCAGATGTGCGCTACAATTGTGCGATAAAAAATTACCTATGCGCCTTTGAGTATTAAGGATTTTCTGAAAGCTGAAATTTTCTGAGGCGAGTCTGTATTTTTCTGAGCCGATAGGTTGAGCGCCGTGAGGCGCGAAAAATGGGCGAACTGAGTTCTTCATGCGAAGATCCCTCCATCCCGAACGCTGGCGCCAACGGCCGTCTTCAAGCCGATCTCGCTGACATGCTTCCCCCATGCCTCGAACGCCGGCGGCAGGCGCTCCAGGCCGCGATCGCGATTGTAGACGGCCTCGAGATCGGCGCGAGCGTGCCCGAGCGCCAGTTCGGCCGTGGCGCTTTCGATCCCGAGCCGAGACAGGCCGGTGCGAAACGTCCGGCGAATGTCGTGAATGGTGAAGGCGACGCCGCACGCCTTGTTCATGGCCGTCGTCAGCTGCGTCCAGCCCGCCATCGACCCGCCGGTGCGAGGGGAGGGGAAGACGAGATCGGAGCGCGCGTCGCGCGTGCAGCTCTTCAGAACCGTCTCTAGGGCTTCCGAGATCGGGACTGCATGTCCGCGGCCCTGCTTCACGAAGACGGCCGGCAGGTCGATCAGCTTCTCCTTCATGTCGACCATGCTCCAGGCCAGCCCGCCGCCCTCGTTGCGCCGGCAGCCCGTCAGGATCCAGAAGCGCCACAGCCGGCCGATCGAGGTCGTCGGATCGGCCGCATGCCACACCTTGCCGAGCTCGACGTCGGTCAACGCGCGGCCATGCTCGGCCTTCGCCACGCGATCGGCGCGCGTCGCGCGCTCGCGCCGGAAGCCCGCCAGCGGATTGTCGTTGCGGATGCGCTTGGCGGCGCACCACGAGAAGAAGGCGCGGGCGCGCGAGCGGAAATCCTTGGCCGCACCAGCCTTCCCCTTCTTCTCCAGCGCGTCGATGATCGCGACGAGCTCGGCGCCGTCGATCTCGCGCACGTCCTGCTTCAGGAGCTTGGCCATCTTCGTGCGCAGGCCGTTGATGACGTATCGCCTGTTCACGTATTCCCGGCGCTCCAGATCCTCGGCATAGCGCTCCAGCACCTTGTCGAGCTCGGTCTTTTCGCGCGTGCGAGCGGTCCGGCGCTCCGCAACGGGATCGGCGCCGGCGGCGATGCGTCCGAGCGTCACGCGCGCCAGCTGGCGGACCTCGCTGGTGGACGGGATGCTGGTGACGGATCCGAGCTTCATCTTCTTGGGGTTGATCGATCGACCGCTGCCGACCGGCCGGTATACGATGATCCAGGATTTTCCTACCTCACGAACGCGGAGGGCGAAGCCTGGGACGTCGGTATCCCACACGATCAGGTCGCGGCGACCGGGCGGGAGTTCCGAGCGCTTCACCACGGCATCGGTTAGACGGAGCTTCTGAATTGGCTGGTTCACTTGGGTAACACATGGGTAACACGGTTCACGGTATCGGCGATGACCGCCTATAACCCATCATACCCATAAAAACGCATAATTTCCAGCGGTTTGCAGAGGGTGTCGTGACCCCTGGTAACCGCCTATGACCCCCTCTGCTAATTTTGGTAAGGGAGAGGTCGAGAGTTCAATCCTCTCTCACAGCACCATTCTCCTTGCGCGTTACCGTCATTTGCCGGCCTGATGGGATGTCGTGTGCGTCCTTTCGTGCCGGCAGGCCGCGCCGTAGAGGCGTTGCCGGTGTTTCCGGGAAGGCGCGCGATTTGCCGCGACCGTCTTTTCGAGACCGTCGGCGCGCTCGGACCGTCGCTCGAACAGCCGGGCCGTGTCGCGAAGCGTTGTTTTCGGGCTTGTTGCGCAGCCAAGCGTCCGCTTCGACTGGGTCTCCTTTTGGCTATCTCGTGAAACGGTCGAAAGCGAAGTCGGCCTCTGCCTCATGTTCAGGAAACCGTTGTCGGAAAGCGTCGTCGCGTGCCTGTATGGTGATGGCGTCGATTATCCATTCCAGGCGACGGGTGCCGCATCTGATTCCCGAACGAAAGAGCGGTCCCCGGTCCTAGTCTCCTATTATCGAAACCGTAATTGACACATGCGATAACTCCAGAACGCAGGGGGGTTCCTGGGGGACATCGATGAAACTGACAGTTGGCCGCAAGCTGGCGGCCTACACGATCCTGGCCATCGTGATAGCGGCGGCGGCGGTGGCGGTTCAGATCACCGCATTGGACAACGCCATCCGGCAGGAGCGCCGCACGCTTCTGCAGGCGCAGGTCGACGGCGTCGTGACGTCGATCGCGGCTTTCCAGAAGCGGGTGGAAGCCGGCGAGATGACGACGGATGCCGCGCAGGCCACTGTAAAAGCCGCCATCCGGCCCATGCGCTTCGGCGCGAACGAGTATTTCTTCGCCTATCGCTCCAACGGCGAGCGCGTCATCTTCCCGAAGCAGGCGGAAGAGGGGACGAGCGTCTGGGACAAGAAGGACCCGAACGGGGTCTTCATGGTCCGCGAGATGATCGGGCGCGCCAAGGCGGGCGGCGGCTTCTCCCAGTACATGACGAACAAGCTCGGCGAGGAAACGCCGTCGCCGAAGATCGCCTATTCGCGCTACGTGGAAGGCTGGGACTGGGTCATCGGCGTCGGCATCTATACCGACGACATCCAGGCGGTGCTGTTCGATCGCATCCTCGACGCGGCCCTGTGGGTCGGTGGTTTCACGCTGGTCCTCGGCCTCGCCGGCTGGTCTCTGTCGCGCAGCCTGACGCGGCCAATCCGGGCCTCGGTGGCGCTTGCCGAGGCGATCGGCGCGGGCGATCTCACACGCTCCGTCGATGCGAAGGGCTCCGACGAGATCGCCGATCTCCAGCGCGCCATGGGCCATATGTCCGAGCAGCTCGCGCGCACCATCGCCGACGTCCGCTCGTCCGCTCACAGCGTCGCCACCGGCTCCGGCCAGTCGGCGACCACCGCCGACACGCTGTCCTCCGGCTCGACGGAACAGGCCGCCGCCTCCAAGCAGGCGTCGGCGGCCGTCGAAGAGATGACGGCGAATGTGCGCCAGAACGCCGACAACGCCACCACGACGGAGAAGATCGCGAGCCAAGCTTCTTCCAGCGCCGCGCAGACCGGCGCGGGCGTGGCGAAATCCGTCGAGGCGATGCGCACCATCGCCGAGAAGATCCGGATCGTGCAGGAGATCGCCCGGCAGACCGATCTTCTGGCGCTGAACGCCGCCATCGAGGCGGCGCGCGCCGGCTCCCATGGCAAGGGTTTCGCGGTGGTCGCTTCGGAGGTCCGCAAGCTCGCGGAACGCTCGCAGCATGCCGCCGCCGAGATCGGCACGCTGTCGGCGGAAACGCTGACCGTCTCCGAAGAGGCCGGGCAGATGCTGGGCCGGCTCGTGCCGGACATCCAGCGCACGGCAGAACTGGTCTCGGAAATCTCGGCCGCCTGCCGCGAGCAGGCGGTGGGCATCGAGCAGATCAACCAGGCGATCACCCAGCTCGATCAGGTGACGCAGGCCAATGCCGGGGCGGCGAACGAGATGGCCGCGACGGCCGGGCAATTGTCGGCCGAAGCGCTGCGGCTGAACGAGAGCGCGGCCTTCTTCAAGCTCGACGGCGCTGGGCCGGCGCATGTGCCCGCACCGAACGCGCCGCCCGTGCATGCGCTGCAGCAGAGGGCGGCGTCCTTCAAGCCGGCGGCGGCTGCGCGAAGGGAGCGGCCGGCGCCATCGCCATCGCCATCGCCAAGCGCCGGCGGCTTCGATCTCGATCTCGACGGTGGCTTCGAGCGCATGAGCAACTGAGCACTGGCAGCACGCAGCAAAAAGCCGCCCGGCATGTGCCGGGCGGCTTTCGCATATTCGGCCCGTGATCGTTCAGGCGGCCTTCGGCTTTGCCTTGGCGCTGCGCTTGGGCGGGGCGGCCGCGGGCGTTTCCACTTCGACAGGTTCTGCGGCGCGCTTGCGGCCTAAGCCGATGCTCTTGGCGAGTTCGGAGCGCTTGGCGGCGTAGTTCGCCGCCACCATCGGGTAGTCCGACGGCAGGCTCCACTTCGCGCGGTAGGCTTCGGGCGTCATCTCGTAATGCGTCATCAGGTGGCGCTTCAGCGACTTGAACTTCTTTCCGTCCTCCAGGCAGATCAGATAGTCGGGAGTGACGGACTTCTTGACCGGGATGGCGGGAACGAGAGGTTCGGGCGGCTTTTCCTCCACCGTCGGTGTCGCCAGATCGAGTGCCGCGAAGATCGTGCCGATGAGGCTCGGCAGTTCATCCTTCGTGACGTGGTTGTTGCCGACATAGGCCGCGACGATGTTGGCCGTATATTCGCGTCGAAGCTCGATGTCGGAGCGGTCGATGTCCATAAATTCTCTCGTGATGAACTGAAGATCAGCGTTTCTAGAGCTCGGTTCGAACTTCATCAAGACGCATCCGGGCGCGGTTGGGACGTTATTTCGAAAGCCGACGCCTTTGCACACAGAAAACGCTGGAAACCGAAGTTCCCACAAAGGTGCACTTGCGGCTCGATTTCGTGGCCGCTGTGCCGAAATCGTACGGGTCGAGCGTCCACGAGCCTTTAGTCGACGATCTGCGTGACCTGCCGATGTTCCACCGTGTCCTGTTCGTTCAGGAGGTGCAGAAGCTCGTCATTGCTCATGCTCTCGAAGTCGCGGCGATCGACCTCCATCCCGCCCCAGTCGTCGATCGCCATGTTGGCTTCCTTCTGGAAGTATTGCATGACCTCGATGGCTTCTCGGCGCGTCATCCGCATGTGTCCGTTCCCGTTCTGGAATTTCGATGAAGAACGAGCCCTGACGCAGGCCGTTCCGACCTTCCGCCAGGCGCGTTCCCCGTGGGTGCGACGCGGGTGCACGGCGAAAAGCCCTTGAAGCGGCGTCGGTGCTCCTGCATCCCTCCGGCCCCGTCGTCTTTCACGGCATCAGACTGTTTTCGGCCCATCCATGACGCCTTCCGTTCCTGAAACCTCGCTCTACCGGCCGGTCAAGAGCTTCCTGGAGGCGCTCGGCTACGAGGTGAAGGGAGAGGTCGGCGGCTGCGATCTCCTGGCGCTTTCGCCGGAGGCGCCCCCGGTGGTGGTGGTGTGCGAGCTGAAACTGTCGTTCAATCTCGAACTGCTTCTTCAAGGCGTCGATCGCGCCGGGGCCTGCGACGAGGTCTGGCTGGCGGCGCGTCTGTCGCTGCGGGGGCGGGGGCGCGAGGCGGACGCGCGCTTCCGCAACCTTTGCCGGCGGCTCGGCTTCGGGCTTCTCGGCGTCGATGCACGGGACGGCGTGCATCTCCTTCTCAGCCCGGCGGCGCCCGCGCCCCGGCGCGACCCGAGGCGGCGCTCGCGGCTGATCGACGAGCATCGCCGCCGCAAGGGCGACCCGGCGGTCGGGGGCGGATCGAAGAAGCCGATCATGACCGCCTATCGGCAGGAGGCGATGGCCTGCGCAGAGCGGTTGGGCGCATCGGGACGGCTGCGCCCGCGGGATCTGAAGGACGTCTCGCCCCGTGCCGCCTCGATCCTGCGCCGCAATGTCTATGGCTGGTTCACCAATGTGGAGCGCGGCTGGTACACCTTGTCCGTGAAAGGTCTTTCGGAGGCCGATCGCGGCGGCGATACCTTTCCGGCAGCGTCCGCAAGGGAAACTTAGCTTTAAATTAAGGCGGGCCATGCCACGAGGGCCGGGGGGTAATCTGTCTCGCGGGGGCATGACTCATGAAGTTCACCATCGGGCGAAAGCTCGCCGCGCTTGTCGCGTTCTCCATAGTTTGCAGCGTGGGCATGATGCTCCTGCAGCTCAACACGCTGCGCGCGCAGATCTGGGAAGATCGCCGGCAGTTGCTGGAAGCGCAGGTGGACAGCGCCATGACGATCATCGCCTCGTTCGACGAGAAGGTGAAGGCCGGCGCGCTGACGCTGGAGGCGGCGCAGATGCAGGCGCGCGAAGTTCTTCGGCCCATCCGCTACGGCGAGGCCAAGGATTACGTCTTCGTGATGAACAGCCAGGGCGTGCGCCAGGTCTTCCCCGATACGAAGATGGAAGGACAGAGCGCCTGGGATCGGCAGGATGGCAACGGCGTCTTCCTCAACCGGGAGATGGTCGCTCGCGCCAAGGAGGGCGGCGGTTTCACCAGCTACGCCACCAAGCGCCTCGGAGGCGACGTGGAGGCGCCGAAAGTCGCGTATTCCCGGATGTTCGCGGATTGGGACTGGGTCGTCACGACCGGCGTCTATGTGGACGATATCGATGCCATCCTCTGGGGCCGGACGCTGGAGATGATCGCCTATATGGCGGGTATCGCGGCGTTGCTGGCGGCCGGCGGCTGGTTCGTCATGCGGATGATCACCAGGCCGTTGCGGCAGACGGTTATGCTCGCGCAGGTCATCGGCAAGGGCGACCTCACGCAGCGCGTGTCGATTCGCAGCCGCGACGAGATCGGGGATCTCGCTGCGGCGATGAACCAGATGAGCGCGAACCTTTCGGGCATCGTGGCGGACGTGCGCTCCTCCGCCGGGCAGGTGGCTTCCGGCTCCGGCCAGTCCGCGACGGCAGCCGAGCAGCTTTCCTCCGGCTCCACGGAGCAGGCGGCGGCCTCCGAGCAGGCCTCGGCGGCGGTCGAGGAGATGAACGCCAACGTGCGCCAGAACGCCGACAACGCCACCACCACCGAGAAGATCGCCGGCCAGGCCTCCACCAATGCAGCGCAGACCGGCGCGGCGGTTTCGAAATCGGTGGATGCGATGCGCACCATCGCCGAGAAGATTCGGATCGTGCAGGAGATCGCGCGCCAGACGGACCTCCTGGCGCTCAACGCCGCCATCGAGGCGGCGCGCGCCGGCTCGCATGGCAAGGGTTTCGCGGTGGTCGCTTCGGAGGTCCGCAAGCTCGCCGAGCGTTCCCAGCATGCCGCCGCAGAGATCGGCACGCTGTCGGCGGAAACGCTGACCGTCTCGGAA
>JBBMEG010080768.1:0-10902 GCA_037832605.1 Cyclanthera cordifolia
AATGTCGTTCACGACCGACACTAAATGTTGTTTTGGTGTCGTTTTTGGTCACTTTTAGTGTCGGTCATGACCGACACCAAAAGTGACCGACACTAAAGGTCTTTAATGACACCCGTATTAATGACGGTCGTTTGACAGACACCAAATATCTTTTGTGTCTGCATATGCCAGTCACTAAAAGTCCGGTTTCTACTAGTGAGGACTTAGAAAAGAGATTTGTAGCGCTGTAGGAAATCGGAAACCTCAATCTTTTGTTAAAACAGTCTTCATGAGTAGGGTACTGGATGCAAGTTGTAGATGGTCTGGTGAGGCTAAACTGGTAAGAGGAAGCTTGAGGTCGTAGGATCGTCTGGATCTAAACAACTTGAATCAAAGAAGACTCTTCATAGTAGGGTGAAAGGCAAAGCACCAGAGGAGGCGCCGCAGGTAAAGCCTCAACCTTCATGTAAAGGTTGTGGGAAGAATCACTTGGGGCTATGTAAGTCAGGTGTCAAGATATGCTTACTATGTGGCAAGGAGGGCCACTATGCAAAACTTTGTCCTTAGACCTTGGATAAGGTGGTACTAGTAGAAGCTCCTGCCAAATGCCTTGCTCGACAGCAAGATCGAGTCCTTGTTGCCCCTGAGAGAAAAGATGGTCATCCTGAAGTTGTAAGTGAAGGTACTTCTCTTTTTCTAAATCCTTGTACTTGCGTGGTTTTAGACTAGGTTTCTAGGTTTTCTATACCTTGCAAGGTTTAGTAACTGTTGCAAGTTTGAAACCCTTGTGGTTCGTGTAAGTGGTTGCCACTGGGTGGGACCCAACACGTGGCATCCTAGTAAGCGAAGTCGTGACTCCTAGAACTATTACACGGGTTCTTTGCAATAGAACCTTTAGACCAACTTATGAATAAGTTCGATATCATCCCATGGACGGAGTGGAAGTCAGGATACTACCTTGACATCGGACCATGAGGAAGTGTATTTCGTACCTGTGTGGGTGTCGTGTCTAAGGAAAGGAGAACCTTATGAATGGAGTTGCGATCTTTTTTTTTTCTACACCAAGGATGAAGTTATTACTTGAGAATTGAGGAATACTTGACAACGTTACCTGAAGTTGACAGTGCCGATGAGAGTGTTGACTCCGTGCCTGTGGAACGTTAAAGAGGTTTATAGCCTCTAACACAATCCTCTTCTAAGTATATAAATCCCCTTGGCATTATTTACATATCATGTCATTTTTTTGGCTCTTTCCTTATACATTTTAGCATTTCTAAAGGCCAATTATCTATGCTCTTCATTGTTGCATTGTCAAATAAGTTGATTGGATGTAGCCCACATAATTTTCAATATCCGCAAACCATAGAAACTTGATTACTCGCGTACCATCCATAATCAATAGCTGTTCATCAAGAAATTATCTTAGTTCTTGATATGCGGTTTATTGCACTCAGAATGCTAAAGGCATGTGTTAGATGATCTACTATAAGGTTTTTGCATCTTTTCAATACTACAAATACCACCTACAATACACTTACAAATTTTTATTTTGCAAAAAAAAGAGCAAAAGAGTGTAATGGAAGGTAAAATGGGCTTTTAAGCTTTAAAATATTGAAGTTTCCAATAAACGTTTTTCCAAAATCAGAAATCTCTCCGAAAACCCTTCTCCTTCTTCCTGCGATCTCTCAAAATCGTAAAATGGGTGTTCTTCTGCACGAAGCTCCAAGTCGAGTGGTGCTACGAGTGCTGTCGTGGCTTCACATAAATGAGGGAGGTCTGTGTTGAGACGCAACAACTCTATAACTAGTGGCAGTTTTGGTGAGGGCAAAGGAAGAGCCGATTATTGCGCAATTTGTTCCTGAACCTAATTCGCGAAGAAGACCCTCTCTCTCAGTTGTTCGCTACCAGATTAGAGATTGAGAGGTGAATATTCCGTTCCATTTTCTTCGTTTCGTTCTTATTCGAATAATTTTATACTTAGCCATTATATCAATAAAATTTGGGTAGTCTAAAAAATATTTAATTGATTTGTTAAAATGTTACGTGCAATTGCAACATGAATTTCATTCATGTATGGGTCAATAATGCAGCCTATCATTTGGCTGCTTATTGTTATAGGTTAGACTTCTCTTTCTTTTGGTCTTTTAGTTCCCGTTCGTAGCTAACCTTCGTTATGATGCAAGGCATCAAAGTTTGTAGCATGTTAGGCAATTTATTTGATTATTAAAATTGATAGGATCTATCAATGGTCCTTCACTCAAATGAGTCACAATGAATTTACCTGTCCATTGATTAAGTTCATAGTACGATATATAGCCATTAAGGCTAACACTAACCATTCTAATTGTAACTTCCTAACAATGTAACTAACTACTAATGACCCTAATAAGGTCCTATCAATTACCCTTCCCTTTAGAGCACCTTGTCCTCAAGGTGGGTACAAAAAATGAACATAAAAGAAACAAAATATTCAAGTTTTTTTTTTTTTTAACGCAACTCTTCCTAAATTCGAAGAGGCAAGCCCAAGCAAGCCCTTCAGATTTGATTCTTCATGGCCCAACGTTTTATTCTATAGCTCCACGATGAAGCCGAATTCACATTCTTATGGGCCCACCATTCTAATTTTCCTCCAAGCCTATTCTCAACAAACTTTTTTAAACCCACGAAGTTTTTTTTTCTTCTCTCTCTCACACACTTTAGCGATTTACAGGGCGAAACCAAATCGTGGCTCTGATACAAGTTCGCTAGCCCTTCGCACACCAGATCGCATCGTCGCCCATCGCGCCAGTCGCGCCGTTCGCCTCGCATGAACTCCTCCCCTGCATCAGACCTATCCCCACGGTTTCCTTGACGCTCACCGCGCCAGTCGCGCCACTCGCCTCGCGCGAACTCATCACCCATGTCGCGCAACTCCTCGCGATCGCGCCGTCACCCATCGCGCCAGTCGCACCGCTCGCCTCGCGCGATCTCGACTCCTGTCTCACACGCATCCTTGTGGTTCACACACCAGCTCTCACTCAACTCTTCATCTTTCTGCGTATCTCCCAGCCCTCCTCAGTCGCGTTCGGACCAACTTCCACGCAAGACAGCTGGTTGTGTTGCAATTTCTCCTAGACCCAGCCCAAGAACCAGTCTGGTCGCCACAGCTCCTTCAAGATCCGGTTCGGCGATTTTCTTTCCCTTCGGATTCTCTGCCACGCAGAAATTCGCTCCCAACGGTTTTAGCGTGAGCCACGCCTTCATCTCCTCTCGAAACGACTCGATGGTCGACTCCAATCGTTCCGCGGCTGCCTGCTGCTTTGCTTCAACCTCGACAAACTGCTTTTTCAACTGCTCTTCCAACGCTTGCTGCCTCACGATCAAGTCTGCCATGTTCTCTTCCAGCGACACTATTTGTGTATCCATCTTCCCGAGCATTCCCAGATTGAACTTGCTCTGATTCCAATTGATAGAATTTATCAAATGGTCCCCTCTCTTTAAGAGTCAATATTAAAATACTTGTTTTTCCTTTATAAATGTAACATTTACCCACATAATGGAAAAAACAAGTATTTTGATATTGACTTCTTAAAGAGAGGGGACCCTTCGATAGATTCTATCAATTGGTATCAGAGCCATGATTCGTGGTGACTGTTAACATGGATCGAATATTGGTGAAGTTTGAAGAGCATATGGAGTTTGAAGAGCATATGGAAGTGTTATTCGCAAGATGGGATGAGAGAAACTCAAAGGAGCGGGAAGAAAGAAAATTAGAGAATGCAAGATTGGCCGAAGAAAATGCAAGAAAGTGGGAAGAGAGAAGATTAGAGAATGCAAGATTTATCGAAGAGAATGCAAAGGCACGGAAACAAAGGAGGAAAATGCTAGCGGAAAAATATGCAAGAGCAATGAAAGATGCTCGTAAAAGGAAGAGGGAGAGAAGGAAGGTAAGAGACCAAATTCTTACAACCAAGAAATGCCTTTCAAGTTTTTGGCGACGTCGAGTGCAATCAAGAAACAATCAAAATAAGCAGAAAAAGAAGGGATTCATGAAAAGAAAACACAAGAAGATGAAGAAATGGAAGAGTCCACATCCAATTACGCGGTCAAAGAAAAAGTTTAAAGAGAGGAGAAAATTCGCGGAAAGTTGCAATCAAGAAGAGAATAGCAAGAAATAAAAAGAAGTAATAGAGATTGAAAGATTGTGGGAGATACAAAAATAAGAAAAGCGAGTAGAAAAATTGAAAAATAAAGAAACCAAGAAATTGTTGTTATGGCAAAAAAAAAAAACAAAAACAAGAAAGGTTCGGAAGCGACCGAATGGCCAAATAACAACAACATCCAAAAAACAAAGTAAAAAAAACAAACAACGGTGACCGGAAAAGAATCAGTGATGGCCGGAATGGAATGAGCGGACCAACGGTGGAAACTAACTTACAACAGCAGCGAACGAAAGCAAACAACAGCCACGGCTGGCTGAAAGTCGGGTTTGCGGCGGCAACAACAGGCTGCAGAGGCGGTGGCGGTAGACGAGTGGAGCGGAAGTTGGTAAAGTTGCCGACAATTAAAGGGGGAGGAGAGAGGCGTCTGAGATGAAAAAATAGTAAAAAAAAAACGGCAGCCGTGACCGGCGGCGGAGATGGCAGTGACCGGCGGCAGAGACGGTGGCGACCGGAAGAGGTCGTGCTGTTGTAGTTTAAGAGAGGGAAAAAAAATTCAGAATTGGTGGCTAGGGTTTTAAAAAGAAGGTTATGGATGGCTTATAAGGAAATTGCGCTGCTGCAACATCAATGGGCTGGAATTTTAGTTGGGCTGGAATTTTATGTCAGTATCAACAAACATTGAGGTGGAATTTTTTGGCTGAAATTTTAGGTTTTTAGGGTTGTATCTTTTATGTTTCATCTTATGTATAGCCGACAAGGTGCTCTAAAAGGGGAGGTTAATTGATAGGAATCATAGGAGTTAGTTACAAAATAGTTAGGTGGTTAATTTGTTATTCACCCTAGCTTATATAAATGCAACCCTTACCAACATAAAGTATAAACAAGTATTTTGATATTTACTTTTAAATAGAAGGGAAAAAACAAAGTTATATATAAAACAAATGTTGGGCAGACTTCTGCTTCTTGAGGTTGATTGGGGTCTTAGCTCTCCATGTTAGGAGAAAGAACCAATGGTTTCATCTAAGTTCAATAGATTTTAATGGGGGTTTTCTTCTTCGGTCTGATTTGTGCAAGATCTGATTTGTTATATTATGAAGTAGAAAATTTTTTTTTTTTTTTTTTTTTACTGTTTTTTCAGAAAGGAAAAACATAAAAGGGAAGTTCTGCTTTATGGTGAAGGTGAAATCTATGGATGACTTCCAAGATGACGAGGAAGATATAATCATTATTTCCTTTGTTAGATCAAATAGTTCTTCAAATGAATTTTTATCTTGTGATGAAAGGACAAATGTTGCTCTTACAAGAGCTAGGTACTATTAATTAAAGTTCTGCTTTTTATGTTTCTATCTTACTTTATCTTATATTTGATGAATACTTACTGCCAATATATATGCTTCAGGTGTTGTCTATGGATATTAGGGAATGATAAAACGCTGTCGAATAGCTAGTCATCTTGGGCTCATTTGGTCGATAATGCTAAAAAGTGGTTGTTTCTTCAATGCTAATGTCAATAGGTATGATTTAAGTATAATATGTCTTTGGTCTACGTCAAACCAACTAATCTTATAATAGTTTCGGTCTCGTCTTTTGTCAATGCTAATGTCAAACCAACTAATCTTGTAATAGTTTTGGTCTCGTCAGTTGTGTCACCCACATAGTTTAGTGCTCCTAATGTTAATAGGTATGATTTAAGTATAATTACACTCAACAAGGGATGGACAGTGTAAGGACCCGATCCGACTTGGAGTCAACCCCGGGCCTTAACCTCTTATGCATGATCAAACTACTTTATTCAGAGACATGCTAAGTTTGAAATCCATACTTTATTTCAAACAAAGTAAATAATAATTCATCAGTGCGGAATTTAAAAAGAAAGTTGGGTACCCTTTCACTTCAATTAAATGGAATAACCACAAATAACCCTAACATGCCTCTATGACAAATAGTTCATGAATTTAAAAATAAAACTCAAAGGAGGTTCGAAATTATTAATTTAAAAGACTCGAACAGTGCCCGTGGTCAACGATAGCTCCAGCTCAACCACCTCGGTCAGCTCTTTGTGTACATGGAGAAATCCATAGTGGAAGGGGTGAGCTCGTGAAAACTCAATAAGGGAAACCAGTACGGGATCCCCAGAACACATGTCAATGAAACAATAGCATGAATAGGATGTTATCTCAAAAGTAAAACTTAAAGTCTCTTGGTAACCGATGCTAGTGTGAGGGCATCTCGGCGAGCCAAAGCAATCTGGTTGCCGCCAGACCTCGAACACTTGCGCGACAGGATAGTACAAGCACCCTCAGTTGGATATCGCCCACCCTTACTCCTAAATAGGGTCATTGGAAAAGGTCAAGCGAACTCTAGGTATTGGAAATTCCCCTATCCGAGGCTACAACTAAGACACGTATGAGGAATATCGTCTTCTCGCCCGACACTTGTCAATTCCCCTATCCGAGGCTACAACTAAGACACGTATGTCCTTAGCTGTAACTCGTGCTCTATAATGTTACCATTCCCTTTTGGGACTCAGGGTTAACTCGTTTGGTTCTCTCTGGAATACCTCCACCAATCACATGCTTGGTTCCCTTTGGAACTAAATTTTTAAACAAACAAATCTCAGAAACAATTTCACACGTTATCACATGCTAACATACTCTGCGAAATTCACAAACGAAGGTCACACCACACAAACATGCTTTTGGAGTAACAATCATCACAAAACATACGAATGCAATTTAACTCATGACATGCTCGAATCACCCTACAGTGAACCTATTTGAGAAAAACAGTCTCTTACCATGGCCTGGAACAACATGAAACAGTCCTTGAAGTAGAAGCTCAGGTCCCTTAAAGAATCCTCACCTAAAAGTTTCTACACAAGTCACACGTGTGAGAATTTGGACCTGAAACCTTGAAAAATGGACTCGGGGCACGAGATTTACCTTAGGAGTGAAAGTTGGATTTCTCCGGTCACTGGAGACGGTGGCGCGTGGGCTCCAAGTGGCGGCACGTGGGATCACTTGTCGGCAAGCACGCAACAGACAGCGACTTAGGTTTGGGCTCGTGGGATCTCACTCGGAGGCGCTGGCAAAGCTCGAAAACAGGCGCACTGGCTCGAATTGGGCGACGGCTCAGTTCGGGCGCGCTGCGGCTTCAGGAACCACTCTCCAATGCATAGTTGTGATCATGTTAGGGGATCCAATGGTTGAGGGACACGTGGGCGCGAGCGAGCGGCGGGCAGGGGCGACAATCGTGATTGGTCTCGATCGCCGACTGAGAGGGCGTGTAGGTGGTGGACGTGTGGCGCATTCTGGTTTGCGGCTCAAACGAAAGACGGGGCTGAACAAAAACTATGGGTCGGTGGCTCTGAATTCTGACGTCGGCGCCTCAGGAAATGTGTTTGTACAGAAACTCTAAATTTTCCTCTTCTCTGATTGGCTCTGCACGAAATTTCCAAATCTATATTATTTGGGCATGATGGCCCACTAAAATGGAAAATTTGGCATTTAGATAAATTCGTTCTGTAGTGAGAATTTACTAGAATGCCCCTTTTTTACTCAATTTCTCTTCAAAATTCCCATTGGCAAAACTGTCCAACCTTTCCAAAAAATAAAATTAAAATATAATAAATACTTAAAATAATATCCTCTTAAGTTCAAATTAACTGCTACTTACAAGAAAAGTAGGTTGTTACAATACCTCCCACTTATAGAACTTTCATCCCCGAAAGTTCGCTATATTTTGAATTAGTCCGGATAGCGGGAATGCATCTCTTCTTCCCGTTCCCAAGTGGCTTCTCTTATTGCTTTGTTCCTCCACAACACTTTCACGAAACTGATTTATTTGTTTCTCAACACTTTCTTATCTCTTGCGAAAATTTCTACAGGCTCTTCTTCAAAACTCAAGTCTTCATTTAACTTCAAAAGTGCATAACCTATAATATGTGTTGGATCATGTACATATTGTCTCAGCCTAGACACGTGGAACACATCATGAACTTTTGACAAAACTAGGGGCAATGCCAACCTATAGGCGAATGCTCCTATCCTCTCAAGAATCTCAAACGGCCCCGAAATCTTGGGTTTAACTTTCCTTCATAACCAAATCTCACACCACCCCTCATAGGTGGTACTTTCAAAAATACATGATCTCCCTCCCACCTTACACTCTTAAGTCTTTTCTTCTCACATCAACATAACATTTCTGTCATCTCTGAGCGGTAAGCATTCTAGCACAAATCTTTTCCACTGCATCATCTGTCATATATAACAACTCAGGACCCAACAGCCTTTTCTCGCCCAAATTCTTTTAGAAAGTAGGTAACCTACAACATTTCTCATAAAGTGCCTCAAATAGTGCCATCTCTATTGTGGCCTGATAACTCTTGTTGTAGGAAAATTCCATCAAATACAACTATCTATCCCAGCTACCTAGAAAGTCGATCACACAGGCTCATAACATGTCCTCTAGAGTCTGATTGACCCTTTCGGTTTGACCATCTGTCTTTCGGTGGAAAGAGATGCTGAACTTACAAGTAGTGCTTAAACCTTCCTGAAGACATTTCCAAAATCGTGAACTGAAACGAGTGTATCTATCTGAAACTATACGAACCAAAACGCCATAGTATCTCACGATTTGCTCCAAGTACAGCCCTGTCCATTTCTCAACTAAATAGTTCAAGGTTCCAGGAATGAAATGAGCAGTCTTGGTAAGTCTTTGTACAATTACCTAAATCACGGTGTATTCTTTAAGCATTCTAGGCAACCCTGTGGTAAAGTCCATCAAACGTCGTTCCATTTCCACTCAGGCACATCCAAGGGTTACAACAAACTGGCGAGTTTCTGTCTAGGTGCTTTCACTTGCTGCCAGCCAAGCACTCACTCACAAACGTTGCTATATCTCTCTTCATGTTTTTCCACCAATAACACTACTTCAAATCCTCGTATATTTTAGTGCCTCTTGGATGCCATACAAATGGTGAGCTATGTGCCTCAGTCAACAACTCAGTCCTCAACTCAGAATCCACAGGAACCGCTGACCTTTGTTAAATTTGCAACCCTCATCAGAAGCTACCGACCAATCACTACCCTTCTCGGCTTGAACTCTACCGAATAGAATAGTTAACCAAGTGTCACTCTGCTATCTTTCTATGATCATCTGTCTTAAGGTGGACTGAATGGACAACCTGGCTAGTTTTGCGGTGGCCTCCTTGACTAAAACGATTTTAGCCCTATCCAACTCTCTCTACAATGGTAACTCAGATACTAACAAAGTTGCTGACCTCGATGCTTTTCTACTCAAGGTGTCTGCCACTACGTTGGCCTTTCTGAGGTGATACATGATCTCACAGTTGTAGTCCTTTACTAACTTCAACCAATGGCACTGTCTCATGTTGAGTTCCTTCTGAGTAAATAAGTACTTAAGGCTTATATGATTAGTAAAGATTTGGATCTTTTCTCTATAAAGTTAATGTCTCCAAATTTTTAAGGCGAACACGACGGCGACCACTTCTAAATCATGGGTGGGGTAGTTTTTCTCATAATCTTTCAATTGCCTTGAAGCGTAGGCTATCACTTTTCTTGGCCATGGTTTTGCGAGTTTTGATCCATTGGCAATTATCCATGTATACAGTTTCTAAGATGTGATCGGCTTCATTATAGGTTTTTCTAAGAAAACATCCATTAGCGGATGCGTCTAGCATCACTCTAGTAGCCGGTTCGAACCCATTGTAAAACTACTCTATTTGAATGGATTAAGGTTGCCCATGGTTTGGAAATTTCTTCAAAACCTCTTTAAATTGCTCGCAGACTTACTAACTATTTCATCCTCATACTACTTAAATCATATGATTTCATTTCTAACTTCTACATTCCTAGTATGATTATATTATTTCAATTTTTCAGCTAGTGCTTCCTAATATATGATAGTGCTAGAAGGCAAAGTATCCACCCAGACTTTTACATTGTCTTTTAAGGATCAATGTAAGCCTTAGGTCATCTTATGTTACATAAGGTCTTTTAAATGAATCACTAACTCTTAGGAATGATCTCAAGTATGTAAAAAAAAAAAAGTGATCTCAAGTGTTGATGTGGATCCTAAATTGTTAAACCATGGAATGGACCAATGGTTTGTAACATTTGAAACATAACAGGCTTTAACTCAAAAGATCTTGTCCAAATCTCAAGCCTTATAATGCTTCGGATTAAAACATTGGCTATATGGTTTATAATCCTAATAGTCGTATCCCTCTCATCCACAATCGGATCGAGGTCAACATTCACATTACGGTTCACATAATTAACGTCTGGCGCATTGGCTAAATTAGGTAAATTGTTACCTCGTTGCTGCGATATTCTAATTCTTCTGTTTTTTAAAGCCCAAGTTTTCAAAGGACAAAGCTAGAGACCTTACTTGCTCCAAGGCATGTAGATCAGTTATAAAACGAACTTAACCGATAATTGATGAACATTTATTGAAAACAGTTATTCAGTAGAACCCCAAAAATATTTAAATAAGCATAAAATAACATTTATAAAAAAACTTAAAATTCAAAACGTGCTTGGAATTTTCGTAGACTCTATTGAAACGATCCTCAGAGTCAATATAGTTGCCTAGTTTGCATGCTGGTCAAAGTATCTGGGGAAATTCCACAATGGATAAGATGAGTCGGCAACATTTTATTCAGTCAAATGAGCATATCACCTACACTACTACAAATAAGGGAATAGGTGTCGGTCAAACCAAAATATTTTCAAAAACACGGATATTTGGTGTCGGTCAC
>JBBMEG010080769.1:0-10900 GCA_037832605.1 Cyclanthera cordifolia
ATCTTTTCATAATTCATTCCTAATGTACTTAAAATCTTCTTGGCATAATAGGTAGATATCAGAATTTCATTAGGACAGGGCAATAGAATGCTCAATAATTCTAACAACTCTGTGAAACTCTTATTTCTCCATCCAACCTTTGCTTTCAAATTATAAAGCTTAATCAATGCAGATATCTTAGTAAAATTATTACAATTTGCGTATAATGGTTTCTTGACATCCTTTAATGATTGCTCAACTATTGGCGATTCGTCATTAAAATAATCGTGTGCAACCTCAAACATACGTATTTGGTCATCCTCATCTATAATTTGATCGATTGGAACGTCACTTTCAATATTGCTTCTTTTCCTCCATATAGATTCTCCATGCCGAATCCAAGTGTCATAAATTTGATCGATACCATTTACAAATAAATTGTCTCTTACTACATTCCCCTTTTGGTACTCGGCATTCACACATTTCAAACATGGACAACAAATAATTAACATTTGACCCTTTAGAATGTCATCAAGCATTTTCTATAAAAATCTCAACTCCTAAACTATATTCTTGTGACATTCGATCCTTAAGCATCCACAACTTATCCATATCACAACTAAAATAATACCTACACACAAGGTAAAAATCCAAACACGAATTTTTAAAACAATATTCTACTTCTTTAATGCGCTACTTTAAACATATAACTAAACCCGCAAACAAATAAATATAACTATAGCAAATATCGCAAAAAAAAAAAAAAAAAACCTTTAAAATGTATTAGATGGAAGAGAAGCTAGAGCCTGAAAATGAAGAAGAAGAAAGCTGAGAAACTTGAAAATAGAGTTTTGACCGCGGGTAAAGAGAAAAGAAACCTGAGAAGAAGAAGAAGAAAAGTAATGGAGTGTATGTGGAAGAAGAAGAAGAAGAAGCTTGAAACTGGAGTTGGGTTTCGCTTAAAATTAGGGAGAAAAGAAGCTTGAAATGAAGAAGAATGAAGAATGAAAACATACTGAAAAAAACGAAACTGAAGAAATGCGTCGAAACTGAAGAAGAGAAATATAACTGAAGTTTTGAAATACTATTTTGGTGTCGGTCTACCTTTTAGTGTCGGTCATACCGACACCAATTACTTTTGGTGTTAAAAAGCCAGCCCAACAGATATTTGGTATCGGTCTGACCGACACCAATTGTTCAGACGGACACCAAATGTCCGACACCAAAAGTGACCGACACCGTATATCTGTGTTTTTAAAAAAAATTGGATACACCGTCACCTATTCTCTCTTTTGTAGTAGTGAAAATATCTATACATCATAGATTCGCATAAAATTAACTAGACTAATAAAAAAAAAAAAAAAAAGCCTATGAAAGCAATATTTTGGACAAAATTTTCTTAAGCAAGGAACTAAATAAATAATAAGATTCAAATACTCGGTTAAAATTATTAAATTAACCAAAGTAAATGATATAAGAAAAGGTTAGGCTCTAGCTTTTTTGGTGTATAGGATAGCTTTTAGCAAAAGTTGAACATAGATTGATTGGAATGTATGGTAAGATATAAATGCATGAATACTTAAGGTGGGAATAATTATGTCCAAAGAAATTTTATAAATAAAAGAAATCTTGAAGATAATCATATAACCACTGACTTCCTGTTACATATCCATTCCATACTCTCTAACATTAAAATTCCATTCCATATTCTTTAACATTAAGATTTAAATTAAGTATTTGTAGGTGAAATTGTATAGTGATTATTTTGAATGATTATAAACGAGAGGTTATTTTGAATACTTAGAAATTTGAGTTTTAGTAATAGCTTATTTAGATGTTTTTTTTTTTTTTTGTAGAAAAGTTGCAATTAATACAGTCGTGCCGTCACCACCAAGTTACGAACATTGATTCTAATTAAAGTCTATTACCAAATTGATTGAAGGTTACAGATTTCAATCAATTTGATTGATCCACTTCAATCTGATAAACTTCAATCAGCTTCACTAATGAACTTCAATCAATGGACTGATAGACTTCAATCATTGTGAAATGAATTGAACGAAAATTTGGGAGAACATGAAATCATGTGCCTAAAATGATAGACTACTTTTAAAGTGAGTGATAGGCTACATTTAAAGTGAGTGATAGGCTACAAGAAAATTGATAAATATGGGTTTCAAAAGCCTTGCATTGATTTTTTGATCTTCTTTATTGGGTCGCCCATTTTTTCTGTCATAGCTACAAATAGTTCAAAACTGTGTTGTACATGAATTTTTATTGTTTTTTTTAGTATACAACAAAATCCTTGGATTTTTTTTTTTTTTTTGTTATTTTTAAAAAATAAATTTTAGAATTCAATTTTCGATAATAGCTGGGTTATGGAGAGAAAAAATGGTCGTTTTTATGTTCGGATCCCCTCCACCACAAAAACAATGAACCACACACATTTCTACAAGCTAATCAATCATAATATGTAGAAAATTTGGCCAAGTTGGATAGTAGAATCGATACCCTAGTTGGGCAAAATTAGCTTAAGGACGACAAAATACAATCAATTCAAGAAATTAATCATTTAGATAATTATATCCTTTTGTCTTGTTCTAGATTAAGTTCGTATTTCAAATTAATCACGAAATCAAATTTTAAAATATCGATAAAAGATTCTAAACTTTCAAGAACAATAAAATTAGTCGAGTTTAAGGGAAGAGAAATTGACACCGTACGTAGGATACGTCCAATTCCATAAAAATGTCAAGGAAAAATATAAGATTTTACAACCATTAAAGAATGATTTCTCACTTTTCTCTTAAATGGCACTACTACAAAAGAAGGGAATAGGTGACAGTCTATCCAATTTTTTTTTATAAGATGACGAACATTTTGGTGACCGACTTTGCTAGTCATAAAAAAAATGGTGATGGATAGAAATGGTGATGGGCAAAAAATGTCACCAATGAGTTTTGGAGTCGCGTGTCACTAAAGGTATCTGGAGACAGTTTTTGCACGTCACCTATTCTCTTTGGTGGCGGATGCCCAACACCAGATAACCCATCACAAAATTCTCGTTTATTCCTCTCCCCCCCAAACATGAGATCCCATCTTTTTTTCATTTTTCCGCTCTACCTTTTCTCTTACTCGAGACCTCATTTCTCAAACACTCACAAACCCTCAAACTCTCCCTTTTCATCTCAAATCTCTAAGCCCTCACCACTTCTAATCTTCTTTCTCATTTTCAACTCGAACTTCATTTTCTTTTTCATCTAAAAAACCAACAAATCCTTAGCAATATAAGGTCCCAAATCAAGCATGTGTTTTTTTATGGTATACTACATTTGTTTTTTCTTTCTTTTTTATCGAAAAATGCGTTCATGATTTTTTTTTTTTTTTTTCGCTTTCTTCTTTTGTCATATATGCATAACCAAACTTCTTTAAACTTAAAAAACTCGTTGCATGTTTGTAGCAATCAAAACAAGTGTTCCAAAAATAAACTTGGGTAATACTTTTGAGCAGAAAAATGATATTGCAAAAGTTGTAGAAGATGAACTTGAAAAGGTAATTTTTGTAGCAAATTTCAACTTTCGTGACACCAAAGGCCTTTGGTGACGGTTTCTGCTAGTCACCATTTCTATCGATCATTTATTCTACGATTTCTACTAGTGAGAAAAACTCACGAATCAATGAGTTTTTTCTTGTATGAAGCAACCTTGCCGCAGTAAAAACAAGCTATCCTTATTTTTATTTTATTTTTTTGTTACTAGATGTTCAATGCTTCTCACACAAATGAAATAAAATTTTCAATTGCAATTCATATTCCTTCTTGCAAGTTTTTTCTAGTACAATAAACGGAGATTGGGGAGACTCAAACCATCAATCGAATGGATGCTATGACATCAAAGTGCCAGCTGAGCTTTGTGTCACGGTCGCTCTCTTCGACTCAAGCGGCACCATGATCGCACACTTGTCATGGCTAGCCTTAGAGGGGACCTCAAGCCCCAAACTCAGATCGCCCATACTTCGTGACACGTCGGGTCGTTAAGCGAGGTTCTCCAGGTCTCGACTAAGCTTTCATCGAATACGCAGCAGAATTATCTTGGTTTATGCTAAATCGCACACGCATCCATTCGGCCCACGGGATTCCAATGTGAGGTGGCGGGTCGCCCCTCAAATATTGTGACAAGCTTCTATCCTGATGGCAAGGACGTAGTGTCGGCACACCCGTGCTGTCCAACACTGTCCCCAGGTTTTCACTCCCGAAGGAAGACGCCCAAGTCATTCGTCTTGCAAACACTCGCCTGCACCATGACACACGCATGTGCCATAGGGTAGCTCACTTAGGCCATAAGGCCCAGGGGTGGTGGAGATCTGACATCATGCCTCCCCTATATTACATTCTTGACCATTTTCAGTCTTCATCCAATGCATGTCTTTTTTGTGAGAAACCATACGCAAGCTGGAGCGTCCGTCCGATGTTCGATTGACATCAAACTTGGCAAGCTTACATCTTAACTTTATACGAACTTAACTCCAGAGCCACTCGTCAAAACTCTATCTCGAGTCTTGACTCGTCGAGATGGCTCGGGGCCTCATCGTGCCCCCACTAAGCCTTGACACTAACACCTTGCACCATCGTGGCTTATTTTCTGATGAATCCAGCTGACACTAATCAACACTCTACTTGGTGTGATGGATGATGTACCGTCCTCCTCGGTCACATCACGGCATGTCAGGACATGGGTCGTCAGAGAATATTGCATGACTCTGATATCCTCCCCCACTTAATCCAGTCATCACCCTCGATGACTATAACACGGGGCATAACCATGCAGGTTATGATATTCACCCTCAGTTGCACTCGGCATCGCCATTTCTGACAATCTGAACTTTGACTGGTTGTTGGCGAACTTACTAGCAATTTTTGCTTCAGCACAATATGTTCAACGACACAATACTTATAGGCTATCCCATCATAGACCTTCTCGCCCTTTTATGGACTTGGTCTGGGCCTCACCGGATAAGTATGGCCACTTTGGGCGAATTAGTATTACGCCTCAGACTACCTCATCGACAACTCTTCTTAGCCTCCGCAAATAGTTGGCGAGGATTAGAAATACCGAGCTCCAGCCACTTGCCTAAACCTCGGGGAGCACACCCCACTGCACATCTCTGAGCTTCTCTTTGAAATCTAGCTCGTCTAGGCAACAAAACTCTCGCAGCCGATTAACTTGTTGGCACTACTCCTAGGCCAACTTCACTGGTCGCTCACCATAGCGACATAAGAAACACACTCCTGGTCTTTCAGAAGCTCACTCGAGCTTTTCACATGATCCAACATAATGACTCCTTCATGAGCAGACGCTGGTTGTTAACAACTTGTCACAGGTCATCCATTTGGCATATGGAATGACCAAAGGGACACTTGTCCTCACAATTCGCTTGGTCTAAGCCACATTGTCCATCCACATGGACTTTCACTGTGCGAAACCTGGCACTTGACCGGAGCATGTCGTTATGACTTTCGACTCTGCTTACAACCATTAACATTATCCCCCTAATGATAATGTTTTTTCAAACTTTCTATCCCACCAAGTCCAAACAGACTTGATCACTATTAGACGGGCACAACTCCCTCACGGCATGTTTGCTCAAGATCTTTGAAAGTTCCAAGAGTCGGCTTCTCCAAGCTTCACATAGACACACAACTTTCCTGCCGCAATGGCACTCTTGACATAGATGCACTGTCTTCATTTCAACTGTCAGGTCCTTTTGTCTCGACTAACCGCATGCACAAACGTAGGCTCTAATACCAAATGTCTCGGTCGCTCTCTTCGACTCGTGTGGCACCATGATCGCACACTCGTCATGGCCAGCCTTAGAAGGGAACTCAATCCCCAAACTCGTGTCGCCCATACTTTGTGACATGTCGGGTTGTTAAGCGAGGTCCTCTAGGCCTCGACTAAGCTTTCATTGAATATGTAGCAGAATTATCTTGGTTTATGCTAAATGGCACACACATCCATTCGGTCTATGAGATTCTAATGTAAGGTGACGGGTCACCCCTCATATATTGTGACAAGCCTCTATCCCGATGGCAATGGCTGTCGGCACACCCGTGTCGTCCGACACTATCTCCGGGTTTCCAATCCCGAAGGAAGACACCCAAGACACTCGGCTTGCAAACACTCGCCTACACCATGACACACACATGTACCATAGGGTAGACCACTTAGGCCACAGGCCTAGGGGTGGTGGAGAGCTGACACCATGCCTCCCCTATAGTACATTCTGGACCATTTTCAGTCTTCATCCAATGCATGTCTTTTTAGCGAGAAACCATACGCCAGCATGGAGTGTCGTCCGAATTTTCGATTGACATCAAACTTGGCGAGCTTACATCTTAGCTTTATACGGACTTAACTCCAGAGCTGCTCGTCCAATCTCTATCTCGAGCTATGAAATCTTCGGGATGGCTCGAGGCCCCATCGTGCCTCCACTAAGCCTTGACACTAACACTTGACACCATCGTGGCTTACTTTCTGATGCATCCAGCAGACACTAATCACCACTCTACTTGGTGTGATGGATGATGTATCGTCCTGCTCCATCACATCACGGCATGTCGGGACGTGGATCATTAGAGCATATTGCATGACTCAGACACTATGCTCGCTTTAGTGTTTCTTGTGATTTGTAGGGCAGCAAAATATTTGATATTTAATGAGCCCAACATGGTCCCACACTATGAAAAGAAATCACAAACAAAATCACGAAGAAAATATATAACTAGTTCAACATTCTTTGTTATAGAAGTAACACAGGATTGACACTTAAGTGCACTGCATTTAGATTATCACAATAAAGAATGAGAGGTTTAATCAACACCAATTTTAAATCAGATAAAAAATTAGTTAGCCAAAATAACTTTGTTGCTAGAGTTGTTAAACATCTATATTCTGCTTTGGTGCTAGAATGAGATATGATAGTTTGTTTCTTAGAACCTGAAGATATCAAATTACCACCAAAAGAAATGCAAAAAATTGAGTTAGATTTCCTATCATCTGGGTCTGAAGCCCATTCAAAATTTTCATAGCCATGTAAAGTTAAATCATCTGGTTTATTCAGCATCAAGCCATAATCCATTTGTACCTTGTAGATATCTGAGAATTCGTTTCACCAATTTCTAGTGCAACAGTTTAAGAGCATGCATAAATTGACACACTTTGTTAACACTAAAATATAACTTAGGTCATGTGAATAATACGTGTTCTAAAGCACCCACAATAGTTTTATATAGATGAACATCACGAAAAGACTCACCGCCATATGCAGAAGGGAGACGTTCACTAACCATTGGAGTTGTTATAGGCTTTGCATTATCCATATTAGCGTAGCGTAATAGATCTCTAATATACTTTGCTTGATTGCCTTCTTTATTCTCGAATATACTCAGTGAGAGGAAGGTTGCCTTTTCTTAAATTTTGGAGACTAGGTTTGAGCTTCATTATTCATGCAAGATTGTGTGAATTGAAATTTGATAATAGGCATAACAAATTTTCCTTGAAGGATTAGCAATGTAGCATTTGTTCAAGTATTGCTTCCGTCATAGAGCCAAGAAACCATGAACATATCAGCTTTTCTTATTTCTTCCATAAAATATAGGCCAGATTAATTGCAGAGCTGGAAGAAGGAGCATCATAACAAGAATTCATTGTCTCCAATTTTTCCTGCGTTGTAGCATTAGAATCAATATGGTTTTGGAACAATCCACAGCCTTCTAGCGCCGTTTCTACTTGAAATTTCCAAAGTAAAAAATTCTTGTTGTTTAAACGAATTATTGAGATTTTACTTCCAAGATTAAACACAGCTTGAAAAGTCATAGTTGATTACGAATCAGATGAAACTTCAGAATTTTTCTTGGAGTAAATCACAATCGCTAAGTACGAATTACAATTTCAGAAGTAGCAAATTACCGAACAAGAGAGAACAACAATCCTCAAATCACAACCAATAGTACAAATCGCAAACAATACAACAGATTTCAAATTGGAAATCATACAAAGCTGAAAAATCGCAAACAAATCTCAACTAAAATTACAAACAGACAAATTTCCATTACAATATCAAACAACACAAATTTCAAATTCCTAACCAGTAGAGAATAATAGATAACAAAAATCGCTAACAGAGCAAACCTCAAAACACAATCAGTAGTATACATCTCAAATCTTTCACATAACTGCATGATTTCATACAAGAGTTGTATAAAGTTGCCTAAAATTCTTGAACAAACAGATAATTAATTATTCGATCTTAAGCCATTAACCATTAACTCATGGACCATTTGCACCTAGAGGTGTTAATATCCAGCCTAACTTTATTTTTTCATGTCACCAATCTAAAAAACATATATTAGCTAGTTAACAAACATATATGTTCTTGTAAGGTGTTTTCTTATTAACATGTTTGGTGCAATATGAATAAATGCCTTACCAGTTAAGGTGCTAATTGAGCTAACGTGTAAAAAATATTGGAAGGAGAAAAAAAATAGACTTATGCACATGAAAAATGTGTAAATATATAATGATCATCCCAAGATTAATAAAAGATTGATTCAATAGCTTCACGCCATACAAGAATACAAATGAAGGAGTCATACCTCTTTTCCAAACTTATTTTAGCCAATGATGACAAATACTTAATGTTGTGTATATTTCTCATTAAAGTTGACGATGTCTTCAATAGCTCCTCAAAAATAGAACTCCATCGCTCAAGATTTGATGAATGGTTGTGGCTTTTCCAATACTAACATGAACAAATCGAAGAGCTAGCTATATAGCATTCAAAAACTAAAAAACAAAATTTTCATTCCTGTAACTTCTAAAGGTAAACATCAATTTAGTTGGTTTAAAAGTGTTGTGTATTACCTCAATCAACATTGTTCTAGACAACGAGCGACATTCAATACGATGATGAAGGAGAAGTCTAATAAGAAAATGAAAGAGAAGGTGAATACGAAAACGGAGGGATATAGAAACGGTGTGAAAGAGAGACTGTTGAAGATGAAACTAGATCAAGAAAAAAAATGACCAAAAGTAATGTAGAGGAGATGATACTTTTAGAATTTTGGTAGTGTAATCCCACTAATTTTACTTTTCCATTTACTTTTCCTTTCCCACTTTTTTATTCATTTTTCTCTAGTAGCTTTTTACATAAAAAGCTATCCTAAAATGCTATTAAATATGGTATTTGTTGTAGTGCCATGTTTTTTTTTCTTCACATGCTTGTAACAATCTCCCACTTGAAGACAAAAACAATTGCAAGGAGTCTTCCTTACAACGGTAGCGATTCTTCTTCTACCCATGGAAAAGTTCAACTAAAGTTGTACACAAATTCAGTTTATCAAGAGGAACGATCTTAATAAACATATCATCTGGATTTTGACTCCCTACAATCTTTCAAGCACTAACAATCCATCTTCTAAAGTTGATATAATAAAATGGTATCTAACTTGTATGTGTCTTGTTCTTGTAGGAAACACTAGATTCATTGCTGAATGAATACCACTCTGATTGTCACAATCCAATGTCTGTTACCAATATTCAAGCCAAGTTCACTCAGAAAAGACTAAAGTCATATCCTTTCTTCACTTGCTTCAATAACTCAAATTTGCTTTTGCTTTAATCTTATCAAACATTTGCAATTCATTTATAAAGTACGTTTTCTATAATATTCTTGTTACGTTACTGTTTTTCTTGAATAAACTAAGTATATCATAAACAATGTAAATAAATTTTGAAGTGTATCTATTTGTTACGTTTGTAGTTGGATGATGTCGATGTTATCATATATGTTAAACTAATCTTTGAATGTATCATTTAAGAGAACACATAGTATCCACTTTATATTTAAAACTAATCTTTGAATGTATCATTTAAGAGACCACATAGTATCCACTTTATATTTACTCTTAAGCAAGAGGAGTAGATTGTGAAATCCATGTATGTTCATTATATTTGATAAGTGTCTGTTGGCACTTAGCAAGAGTCTAGAAATAGCCATTGCACAAATATTCAAATGCTTGATCTTCAGGCTTAAGGATTTAACCTAGTAAGTTAATTACATTTTGTGAAAGAGTTGCGAAAACAAACTTTAGACATAAGTAGTAATAAGTTGCAAGAATATGCAAGTATTTACATAACATGTCTACTTTAATCGACTTTGTTATACTTAGTCATTTGTATATATCTTTACATTGCAAAATTTATGTTTTAGCATTCACTTACACAATTTAATTTCAATACAAAATAGTCATTAACTATTTCATTTACTTTTTGTATTTTGACTCTAACTTAAACACCCAGTTAAACTTATAATTCAATTCGTGTGGAGATGACTTTTATTACTTATCACTTGATTAATAACTGTGTATGCTTCCACATTGCTTAAGAATTGTTTTTGCATTTATGTCAACAGATCTTTTTTACAATTGATTTCATCATAGTCCAATCTCCTCATGTACGAACAGGTACCATAGGAACGAACTATTAAAAGTTTCTTGCATGTGGCAATGACTATTATTTGATATTTAAAAGAACTTGTCGATGTGAATCTATGTCCAACATGTGGAGAATCAAGATGGAAGATTCAAAAGAATATGAAGGAAGTGGTGAAAAGCATTCGTGTAAAAGTCATGTGATTTTTTTGTCAAACTTCAAGATTCAAAGGAACATTTCAAAGTATAAAAGTATCAAAGATATTTGTGAGGTATGCTACAAAAAGTCAAGTCGATGAGTATATATGACATCAACTCGACACGCTTACATAGAAACAAATAGATAAAAGCACTGCTACAAATAAGAGAATAGGTGACGGTCAAACAAAAAAAATTTCAAAAACACGGATATTTAGTGTCGGTCACCTTTAG